>PVLC010007405.1:0-54285 GCA_004027655.1 Graphiurus murinus | reverse complement strand
TAGGATTTTTTTGTTTTTGTTTTTGTTTTTGTTTATGTTTTTGTTTTGTTGTCAGTGGTGGTGGTGTTGGTGCTGGGCCTCCCAGCCCTTCTTCATTTAGTTTTTAATTATGAAACCAAGTCTTGCTAAGTTGCTGAGGTTGGCCTCAAACCTGTAGTCCTTCTGTCTCAGCCTCCCAAGTACTAGTATTACAGGTATGTACCAATACCATGCCCAGCTTGCAAGAAAAAGATTAAATTACTTTGACACATAGAGCCCTTCATTATTAGACTTGCTTTGAACACTCCCAGATGAGACTTATATTTTCATCTCAATACATTTAGTTTGGAGAAAACATTTTTTTAAAAAAATGCTATTGTGCCAGGCGTAGTGTCGCACATTTGTAATCCCAGCATTTGGGAGGCTGAGACCAGAGGATCCGAGTTTGAGGGGAGCCTCAGCTACCTAGTGAGACATTCTGCAACTTAGTGAGACCGTGTTTCAAAATAAAGAATAAAATAATAGGGCTAGGGTGTAACACGGAGGTAGAATGCCCCTGAGTTCAGTCCTCAGTACCAAAAAAAAAAAAAAAAATGCTTTTGCCCCTGGATGTTATCTCTGACCACCCTGCATTCACCTTGAATCACCCACCTGGATAGGAATCTACCTATCTTTCTAGCTTTGCTTTGTCTGTGCTTTTCTGCACTTCCTAGTAAGAATTATATGATTTTTTTCTATTTCCCCTTTATTTTGTTCAAAGATGTACTATAGGAATTGTTATTTTTATATGTTAGCATCTTTCCCTCAAAGAAATAAAAATTAATTCTCAAATGTTCATATTCCATTAACTTTGCCTCAATGTAAGCAGTGAACTAAACATTTGCTAACTGAAACTATTAATAAAGAGTGTGTAAATGAATTGAAGTGATTCCATGAAGCTTTTGGGTAAGGAATCCAGGAGGTATATACAAAAGGGGGTTTAACCATAACTTTTTCTGTTGGAGCTGTGAGCTCAGGCCTTCTATTTCTATTAAGAATACATTTATTTTTCTTCCAGTAACTCCAAAAAAATTCTTTTTACATGCCTACTATATTTATGTGACTGAGAGTAGAGTTTTCTAAAAAGCTTTTCTTATGCTGAAATCTGAGTTTAGTAAATTACAGTTGAAAGCTAGGATTGCATGTACAGAGGTGTACCTACAGATGCTTCTGCTCAAAGGCAGAACATACTACAACTATCTCATCAAATGGATGCAGACGAACCTCTAAAAGCAGGCACTGCACTGGAAAACCTCCACAGAACCAGGGTCTGAAATAAGTGGGTGCTTTTTCCCCATTTGAGAAGCTGAGTTAACCACGCTTTAATGTATCCCATCCTTGTGGACCCCAAGCTTTTGAGTGAAATTTTATCCTATGAAAGGATGGTTCACTTTAAATTAAATGGACACAGCACAATGTTTTCGTTGTTTCTAAGGAAGAAATTCAGTCAGAAACTTTTTGCACATCAGCATTCTACTATTATTCTCATGTGTTTTAAGTGTCTGAATGAGTCAGAAACCATGTGAATTAGATTTCCCTTAAAAATACTTAGCCTTGTACATAAAGAGAAGGAATACTAGGTGAAAATCTGAGTGGAGTTGGAATGAACTAGGAAGAGGAGATGTTTAATTAGGCCATATTGTGGCCAGATGAGGCCTTTCAATTTCTGGCTACAAATTTCTCTTGGTTGTGAATTTCTTTTTAACCTATACTTCCTTTTGGTCCAGGCTTCCTTTGGGAGGGTGGAATCCTTCCTCTACTCTCTGGCATTTCCTAATTTTGTTCTAGTAAAGAAGCCACACTGGAGACCATACATCGAAGCCACACTGGAGACCTTGGTAGGGATGCCTGGAGTTGAGCATCCATCTCACCTTTGATTCGAGTTGCACAAGCTTGGCAGTTGAGTTAAGGCTGAAACCTTCCCATTGTCAGCTTGATTTGTGCTCAGTGTCAGCAAGCAAAGCTTGGCTCCCCCTCTGTTGAGATAGTGAGTTCTGATGCCAAATAAAAATGAGAGGCAGACTCCTGTTTCCAGTTGGGCTGTGGATTTCTCTGTGGCAAGGAAACATTGGATGCTGATGTCAATCAGGATGAGGATGGAGTGGGGAGGGGGAGACTTAATTTAAAAACATTAGGAAAAAGGAAATGAAGACTGCTGAAGCCTCACATTCTCAAAGGCTGGCTGCCCTTCTTGTGATTAAATATCTTCCCTCCCAAGTGTTGTCTTTTTTCACATCTGTTACTTCTGCAATCACAATGGTGTAATAGTTTACTATCTTTAATCATTCCCAGTCACATATATGTAGACTATTATTATTTATTTTTTTTGGTGGTGCTGAGGATTGAACCCAGGGGTATTATACCTCTGAGCTACATGCTGGTCCTATTTTATTTTTATTTTGAAACAGGATCTAACTAAGTTGCAGAGGCCCTTGCTAAATTGCTAAGGCTAGCTGTGAACCTGAAATCCTCCTGTCTCAGCCTCTCAAATACTGAAATTACAGGTGTGCACCACCATGTCCAGCTCCCCCAGCCCCTTTTTATTTTTCATTTTGAAACAGAGTCTCTCTCTCTAGATTGCTGAGAGTTTTGCTAAGTTACTGAGGCTGGTCTTAAATCTGAGATCCTCCTGTTTCAGCCTCCCAAGTACTGGGATTACAGGCATGCACCACCATGCGTGGCTTTATAGATTACTTTTAAAAGATGAATGCAGCTGATTATATAATTCTACAAACTTGATAGTTATACAGACTCATTTTACAGCTGAATTTTAGTTATTATTAATATGTTATTTCAACCACTCTATGGTGTGTAAAATGCAACTTTTCTATTTTCTTTTCTTTCTCTGTTTCCTAGTCAGTGTTTCTGTCTGGCCTTTACTTTATACTTCTTAATAATTCTGTGAATGCAATTTTCAAGATGTGAGTGAAAGAGGAAGAGTGAAGAAAAGTAGTCAAATTCAGACCTAGAGTGGCTGAAAAGAGCTCAGAAACCATTCTAGGTCAACTATCTCACTTCCCCAGCAGGGACATCTAAGAACTGACTGGAAGACTTTCCCGCAGCTGTTCTGAGATTTGAGGCCCAAGTTGTGACTTGTGGTTGCACTTAGTCACTTTAAAGTCAGTCTTTTCCCTTTTGACTGCAGGGGCTATATTTTTGGAGCCCTTAATTCTGTTCCCTGGGTCTGGCAGACCACTTTTCTGAATCATTTGGATCTACTTTTATAACAAAGATGTACAAAGGTTTACAAAAATACACTTTGTTACATAGCTCATATTTAATAGAAATAACATCACAAGAAATCTGCACTGATGGAAAATTTGACACTTAATTTGTTGTTGTTCATAAGATGCAGAGTCTCATGATGTCTCATCCTAGCCTGGATTCCAGGCTTACTCAGCAAGTTAGTGGCATCTGGTACTAAATCCCAGTTGACTGATCAGGATGATTGTTTTCAGTCTTTAGCATGCATTAGAACCACCGAAGGGGCTGCTTTGGTAGGTCTGGGCAAGGCCCCATAATTCGTGGTCCTCAGTTTGCCTGAGTGTCGCTGATGCTGCAGGACTGGTGATCACCCTTTAAGAACCACTGTCAAAGCAGAAGTGACAGTTTTTATTTCCCTTACTACTAGCCTAACTAAAAGGAACTAAAGCAAGAAAATAAAACCACTTTTGCTGAGCAGTCCTTTTTAATGATTAAACTCAGACTATTCATCTTCCACAAAGTTATATGCATCCTTTTACGGAGATTACATGACTTGATTCACTTTATCATCTATCTCAGAATAATATAAAATCTCTTTGCCAGATGGTGGTGACTTTACTAAATAAATGCATACTGTATACTGCTATGGTTTGAATTTGGATTGTCCCCACCAGAACTCATCTTGAGGTTGATCCTCAGCATAACAATGTTCAGAGTTATTGGGGCCATGAAGAGGTGATTAGGTCTTGGGGTACCATTATAAGAATGGATTAGATCCCTTAGAACTAGGTTAGTTACTTAGTGAGTTGTAAAAAAGGAATCTCAGCATCTGCTTTCACCCTCATTTTCACATACTCCCTCCATGTGATGCCATCTCTTCTGAGCCTCTTGCTGGAAGCTGAGCAGATGCCTGGCCCATGCTTTTGGACCTCTAGAATTGTGAGCTAAATAAACCTTTTTTCTTTATAAATTTCCCAGTCTGTGGTAATCAGTTATAGCAATAGAAAATGGACTAAGGCATAGATACCTTATCTAAATGAATCTCTCTTTGTAGTAGCGGCAGCAGATGTTATTTGTACCTTTTATAGATAAAAAGTGCATTGGTACATGCCTGTAATCCTAGTACTTGGGAGGTTGAGACAGGAGGATCACAGATGCAAGGCCAGCTTCAGTAACTTAGTGAGACCCTATTTCAAAATAAAGAAAGAAAATGGGCTGGGGGTGTAGCTCCAAGATAGAATGCCCCTGAGTTTAATCCTCAGTACCAAAAAAAAAAAGCGAAAACCTCTGAAGTCAGAAGACTACAAGTGGCTTATAATCACACAGACAGTAAGCACAGAGATGGAAGGGATTAGAACTCAGTCTTTCTGACTCCAAATCATAATCTTCTGATGTAGGACTACTAGAAAAAGTCAGTGAGTTAATGGTACCTTTCATTGTTATTTATTTATTGTTATTTATTTATGGTACTGGGGATTGAACTCAGGTATTCTACCTCCCAGCTACAGCCCTAGCCCTTTTATTATGTTTTGTTTTGAAATAGGGTCTCTCGAGGTTGCTGAGAGCCTCACTACATTGCTGAGGCTAGCCTCAAACCTGTAATACTGCTGTCTCAGCCTCCCAACTACTGGAATTATAGGTGTGCACCTCAATGTCTGGCTTTCATTGTCATATAAAGATGTGCCAGTCTGTATAATACTGCCTTGCGGGATGTAACTAGGATAAACCCCATAAACCTTAAACTAATTAGTCACATTGCATGATTTTTACAATCATCCTGAATTGACTTATTGATGTGAAGGATCTGCTGGGGATAAGATTTTTGTTACTGTTTGAGAATTCACCATGGATGATGGGGAAAAAAAGCCGAAAGTAGCCACAAGTACCTGTACATCTAGATAATTAAAGTTGCACAGGTCTATTTGCAAATAGTAACAATTTGTAATCAGAGGTAGACTAAAAATCTTCCTGGGGTTTATTCTTGAGCAGTATTTTGAAGAAAGATAAGTGATGTAATTTACAATAGAGGAGGAAAGAAGAGAACCCCTGGTGAGAAAAAAGGAAGTAAAGGTTGGCAAGTGTTCCTCTTTAACAGCAGTAAAAACCAAAAGGTTGCATGCATCAGAAAGATGAGAACAATTATAAATGGGAGAAGCCAGTTGGGCAAAAACACAGTGCCCATGTCCCTGAGATACTTAGATAGTACAAGAACGAAAGTAATCAGGGTTTCCCTAATGGAAGTCAGGAAAGAGTCCAAATAAGAAAAACAAGTTGTACATCTGCCCTTTCTACCCCCCCCATTTTGTTTTATATAGAAAAGTATTTGGGATACCAGAAGGACTTCAGATAATGGAGGAGAAACCTCAGTGGAGCCAGGGAGGTGTCTAAGGGAAGGGGAGGTGGAAGAATGAGGTTCATAAATGGAATTACTACCATTGATTATGTGTACATATGTGAAAATACCAATGTCAATCTCAGTACTCTGGAGAAAAAGAGAGATAGGGAGGAAGCCAGGAGGAGGGGGGCATCAAATGCTGTGTGTATGTATGTTGCTGTCAACATGATTTACATTATGATGTGAGACTATAATGCACCAATAAAACCATATTAAAAAAAGAAAAGCATACAGATTTAGTATGTATCCTGCAGTTGTGGGAACTGATCTTAGCAGGTTGGAATAACTAGGAAGTAGCTGGCAGAATATTGCATTGGTTAATGTGTGTAAAACCTCACCTCGGGAACCACAATGGCCAAAGGCACATTGGAAGTTCTGTGAGATGCTGGATCGTGGGTTAACCACTTCTCCATATCCTTCCAGCAAAATATTCTCTGTCATACTTAAAGTTGATGAAGGTGTCCTCCCTAATATGATGGGTACCACCAGTAGAAAGTTCTAGCTCCTGGAAGGTTTGATAACATCAAGTCTACAAGTTCTCGCTATTATGTAAGGACTCGGTGGTGACTGGAGTGTGTACTTTGTGGCACTTGACATTCTGTTGAGTTTCAGCTGGCTGATAGCTCACCTCATTTGACAAAGCAAAGCTGCTGCAGTATTTGAACATGCCTCAACGTTTACCAGATCCCATATTCTGGAGGTTATAGTGCAGGATGGTTACTGCCAATGCTATTCACATGCAATTATGCTTACTTGGAAATACATATCTGATTCCTACCCTGAATCTGAGCAAGTGGGGTGACATGTGCCTGCAGTCCCCATTTTATGGCACTATCTCCAACTGTTAGGTAAAAGATGACCTGGAAGACTCCAAAATTAAAATGGAGAAGTAATGAAAAGAGTTTCCTGAGTTGTAAATAATTGATGACGATTATAAAATTGATGGTAAGTTTTCATTGCATAATTTGATTGATATGGCAGTTATCATAGCAGTCTTGAACAGAATGCTCTTGTGAACAAGATAATTTATCTCACTGAGTCTGTTTCTGCATAAATATTTTAAAATGAGAGGCATAATAAATCTGTCCATAGCATACACACAGTGGGCTGCCAAACCTGCCACCTGTTTAAGGTTTTAATGAACCATTCTGCATTCAACAAAAAGCCACATCAAATTAATGTTGACATTTTGCTTCACTGCTGCCGTTCATGTTCCAGGAACTCTGAGAGATCATTTTGCAAAATCTTCTAAATGGGGCAACTCTGATATTTTCATTAGAATTCAGCAAAAATGGTTAAAGCAGCTCCTCCATAATTTGTATTTATATCTGCAGCTCAGTGGGAACATAGAGTTAGAGGCCTGAGAATGGGATTAGGGGAGTTGGGTAAGTTGAGACTGGTGCTGCAGTGACATGGGAGAAAAAAAGCACTGGACAGGGGTCAAGAAACCTAAGTGTTGGTCTTGTATCTCTTGCTGTGATCTGGTGGCATTTTTCACTCCTGAGGACCTGTTGTTGGAATGCAGTGCATGTCCTAAATCTGGAGTTGGGAGAACGAAGAGAGGGGCTATGAGATCAGCATAGTGCCAGAGGGAGCTTGACAGTGCATATTCATTTTTGAAAGTCTTTTTGAGGTAGATAGAGCAATGTCATCTCATTCCCTAAACATATCACCTTTTAATTCTGTCAAAAGAAGCTGTTGTCTTGAAGTACAAGAGCATGTTCAGGAAAGGATTCCAATATTTCTTATTCCAGTGTCACTAAAAGTACAGGTGCCAGCAGGATTTGAAAAGTGGCAGCACATGAAAGAAGCAAACAGAGCGGCAGCTTCCCTGAGGCTAGAAGAAGGGAGGGTCTCACCACACATGGCGGAAGAACCTTTCCTGTGGCATAGCAGAAAATCCGCGTTTGGGGAAAGTACTGATTTTGTGCAGGTGTGTGTGTGTGTGTGTGTGTGTGTGTGTGTGTGTGTGTGTGTGCGTGTGTGTGTATGCATGGTTTTTACACAGTGTTGCTGCCAAACAGCATGGATAGCCTTGAAATAAAAGAGCTTTCGCCAAAAGGTCTTTAGCAACACACACAGGTGCAGGTCGGTGCTTTTCCTTTGCTTTGGTCTTCTCTCGTTATCCTCTTCTCAACATCTTAATGAACTTTTAATCCTCCATTTATATGTTAGCGTGTTTGCACATAGAGATTTATCTTACAGTACTGACCTTGGCAGAAAGTCCACGTTTTATATGCACATGGGGAGGGGGGTAAGGAACATTTGAGTTTGCCACCCCATCTATTTAGGCAAACAGCCCAACCTTCCCTGCTGTCCCTCAGAGTGACAGCCAGGGAACAGTGGGCTTAATGAGCCCATTCTGCATTCAGAATATATTTTCAGATAGAGTTTGGACCTGCAGGCCACTCAGATGTGCTCATTCCTGCTGTTGCCACTGCTGCTGTTGATGGGGAAGTGGGCTTTAAAACATGGACTGTTAGGAATCCTCAGATAACATTTCAATGCTAAAATCACTTTGATTTTTAAATTTCTCTTAATAGTGAGCCTATGAAAGAAGTAAGTCTTGGTTTGCTGGCCAATAGCAAAGGCTGTGGGTACATGGTGTCTATTTAAAATGGGGATATATTTACCACCAAATGTGGGAAAGATAAAGATGAACCAATGATATGTTGGTATTCTTTATTAACTTTAATTTTAGTAGGCTGTTTTCTACTAAATTGTTTTAAAAGGGTTATTTCCATGTGAAATGCAACTTTTAGTTTAATATCATCAGCAAGACTTCTGGGTTCAATGCCCAAATTGGTTTTTGCTTATAATATTTTTAAAAACAATTTTAAAAGAATAGAAAATTAAAGACACAAAACATTAAAGCAAGAGACAATAAAGAAATTTGGAGAAGTACAATTAATACCAGGATACCTTGGCTCCTTCAGACTGCTACTCTAGATAATCAAGGTTGAAAAAATGGTAAAGCTACTGTCCATTTCTCAGACTGTGAACTCAAGGCAAAAGTAAATACAACTATATTCTTATATAGTTTGTATCGATCCGAATTTCAAATTCTTGTTCTGACTGATAAAACATGATTCACAGAATTCTTAGTAATTTTCATTTGTATAGTCAATTAAGACAGGATCTTCCTTTTTCCCCCTCCTAGCTTCCAGAACGTTCCTTACCTTCTCAGGAGTACAAGGCACCATAGCATTTGAAGAGACATCCGGTATTTGTTGGCATTCATGGAACGATGGAAATTGTTTCTTCAGAAAACTCACCTCTGTGATTTTAATAGACATACTATGTCTGTTAAGATGATATCCCTGATCTTACTGGTCTCTGGCCCTCAATCTATTAATTTTCTCTCTTATTCACAAACATTTTAAATTCTCTACTCTCAGATAAGTCCACTGCCTTCCTTTGAGTACACACAGACTTAACTGCTCCTCCATGTTGCCTGGAATCCCATATTCTACAGATATTGCACCGTACTGAGAAAAGGTAAGAAAAAACCATACCACTTGCTTTTCTGATGAACTAGCCTGGGGAGACTAAGTTCAGGATTGGTTGGCCACAGAACCTTTCTCTCACAGTCTCACTTTATCTATCTTATTTTCCTCCCTCTCCTTCTATTCTCCCTTTCTATCACAGTTTAAAGTTTAGTTCTTATTGAATCCAACTGAGGATGGAAATGCGGTAGAGAAGAGGAAGTACATTGGATCCGCTCAATTAGACTTTCTATCTTATTCTTGACCTAAAGCTTTTGAACTTTGCCACTATTTTTTTAGTTTTTCTCTCTGGTTCTACTTCCCTTCAAGGAAATAAAAAGGGTTCTTCTGTGGTCAAAGAGTGTCATGGTCATGAAACTATGTAAGAGAGCACAGGAAAGGTACATCGACACCTGTACCATCCAGTCACAGTTATCTCCCATAACGTGACTCTGATAGGGATCATCAGTATCAAGTGACTTTGTGGCTTCTGTAAAAATAGTCCCATCAGCAATAAACTACTGAAATCTAGAGATTTTCCCCTTGAATAACTCTCATCTTACAATGAAAATTCACTGAAATTGACCAAAACTGAAAGGCAATTGGAAAGTTGCCTACCACCCAATGCATAATCAACATTTCTCTGGACACCATCCAGCCAAGGAAAACTACAGATCTGGAACAACATAACTATTAAACTGCAACCAAAATATACCGAGTGTAAGAAATACACCAAAGTAGGTTAACATATCTTCTCTTATTCATATTGTCGTGGTAGTAAACTGTGAGCTCACAGGCACAGGTGCCGTGACTCTTTATCAGAATGTATAGTTCCCTGCTCTTATTGTGTGTTCACATAGTACCTGAAGTTTATAAGATATATATTATGTTTACATGTTTCAGAGTAAAATTGATGGTCAGAGGGGTTATATGACTAACCTACTGTCTCACAGGTTGTAAGTGGCAGAGAGAGAAAAAAAATTGAAATGTTCTGAGGCCAAGCCCACACACTTGATGTCTGTCCATGATTCCTCATTTTTTTTTTTTTCGGTACTGGTAATGGAACCCAGGGGCATTCTACCTCCGAGCTATACCCCCAGCCCTATTTTTTAGTCTTTATTTTGAAACCGGGTCTCTCTAAGTTGCGGAGTGCCTCACTAGGTAGCTGAGGCTGGCCTTGAACCTGTATCCTCCGGTCTCAGCCACCCAAATGCTGGGATTACACATGATTCCTCATTTTAATGGACACATCACTACATATATCACGAATGAAGACCAGGATTCTGAGTTTCACACACTTCCCAAAGCTTAAAAGTCCTCTCTAATGAGAATGAAAATCTCAGTGGTGAGATTGATACTTTCCTGATGATTTTCTCAAGTTAAAGAGACCAGTACTATAGGGAGGACTGGTAGAGCACATCTGGTTTAAAGGATAGTCTTAGCATCCAGGAATATGCCTAGCATGAATACACCAGAGCTTTTATATGAAAATTACTATTGAATTTTGTCTAAATTCAACAGACAGCCTTCAAATAAGCAGAAAAACTTCCAACATAATTTTAAGACTTGAAACTAGAAAAGTGTTTCAATTTTATCCAAACTTGCTTTCCGAGAATGTCTTTCCTCATTTTTAAAAATGAGACAGTAAAATTAAATAAGAATGTGTGTATTGTGCTATAAGAAGCCAACCAGCTCAGCTGACTCTGGCATGAGCAACTTGACGGTCCTATGACTCAAGTCTAACTTGAACTCCCAAGTGAGCAGAGATTTCTGGTTTTGTTTCAGATGCCAGTAATTTTTCTCCTTGTTCCTTCCTCCAAGAAGTACCACAGACCTAACCGCATAATGAACAGCATTTGATGCAATTAAACATGATGTGAGTTGAAGAAAGCCTTTGCTAACTCATGTGACATTCAGCTCTCCACTTCCCTCCCAGGGCTCCTTCCTGTTTAGGACATGGGAGCCAGGCCTGGCTGGCCAGTAAGAGATAACAGCTGCATTGAACTCTCTGAATGTGTCTGAGAATCACAAGCTTACCCAGGAGAGTGCCTCCATTTTTTTTCTTTCCTTGAAAAGAGGCCACAGGATTTATATGTACGGAAATTTGAATGTAAGATTCAGAAAAATCATGTATTCAGATCTTTCATGCAAATCAACAACAAGTTATAGTCCCTCAGGATCTTCATGGATGAAATATACTTTCCAATTTGAGGAGAAGTTATAGATAGATCACCCCCATTAATATGTGCCTACTATCCATGCCTTGTATTTCTGACCTCATGGTACCTTCAATTAAATAACAAAAATGACTTTTTGTAAAGGATAGGGAAAAATAAAATAAGCCTTACAGCTAAGATTTATGGAGCACCAACTATGTGTTGGGTGTTGTTCAGAATGATTTGTATGGACTCCTTATTTCAATTCTTAGACTATTCCTAGAATATAGGAACTACTATTATCCTCATTTTACAGATGAAGAAATTCATGCAAAGTTAAAGAGACTTACCCAAGTTCAAGATTTAGTATAGAGACTAATTAAAGCCCGTCTGTCTGACTCAAGTCTGAGCTTTTAAATACTACGTTATACTCACCCCTAAAATAGGGTCTACTTCAGGAAGTAGTTGTCAAACCCAATTGGACTGTTTCTTCCTCTTCTTTCTCCTCCTCCTCCTCCTTCTTCTTCCTTCCCTGCCCCCACCTCCCATGGTACTAGGGGTTGAACCCAGGGGCATTCTACCTCCAAGCTGCACCCCCAGTCCTATTTATTTACTTGTTTGTTTTGAAACAGGGTCTCACTAGATTGCTGAGAGTCTTACTAAAATGATGAGGCTGTCCTCAAACCTGTGATCCTCCTGTCTCAGCCTCCCAAATACTGAGATTTTAGTCATGCACCACCATGCCTGGTAGACTGTTCCTTCTAAGTATCAGTACCAGTAGTGCACTGCCACTACATTAAAAACAAAAAATGGCCAGATATGGACGTGCACACCTGTAATCAAAGTACTTGGGAGGCTGAGACAGGAGGGTCACAGGTTCAAGGTCAGCCTCAACAACTTAGTGAGACACTTAGTAGCTTAGCAAGACCCTGTTTCAAGACAAAAGAATGCTTGGTGTATTGCTTAGAAATAAAATGCCCCTGGGTTCAATCCCAGTACCAAAATACTACTACTACTACTACTACTACTACTACCACTCATACTACTAATACTACTACTACTAATAATGTATAAAAACAAAAATAAGCCATGGCTGGATTATTGTTGATTATTTTTATCATGTGACTTTAGGATTTGAAAATAGTATGCTAATTTGAAAATAGTATGCTAGTTTACATATTACCAGAAAAAACTTCAAGTGTCTTACTTGGATGAGGATAGCCAGTGGTTTAGGTTGTCTCAGACTTGTTCCTTTTCATAAAGCAGGGACAACGGAGCTTCATCAGGAGTCCTGTTGAGTTACTTGAGGGGAAGGATAGGCAGTTGTCTTGACTCTTCCAGTTTCAGTGGTCTCCTTATATGGCCACAATGTAGAACAAACAGTAGCATTTTGGGAGCCAGAAAAAAAAGAGAGATGAGGTAAAGAAATGTAGAATCATCAGCATAATCTAAGGAGAAAATTCAGAGTGGTCTCCAAGAAATGTAAAAGATCAGGTTTGGAGCTTAATAATCAAGAGGAAAATAGTGCTATTACTTTGTGTGTGTGTGTGTGTGTGTGTGTGTGTGTGTGTGTGTGTGTGTGTGTATTTTAACCTTCTTGCAAAGCACATTTACTTTCTCTTGACAGACCTTCAGAATCAAACACTCTCTTGATAGACATTCAACACTGCATTGCTCTTAATAGCATTGGACTTTACGTAAAGGAGAAAGCATAGAGAGAACCTTCTTGAAGGAGTAGTATTACTCCTGTCTCTCATCAAGGTAGCAATGCATCTCATGCTTGTGCAATATATTAGACACTTTCAAAGGCACGTAATGAATCTCCCATTGCTAGAAGTGATTATTTTTCCTACTGTGCCAAGTGCATTCCAAGAAAAAAGGGAAAATTGTAGATTTCCATACCTATGCTGATGTTTATATCAAGATACATTCCCATAACTCTTCTTATATTAGGTTTCAAAGCTTAGAGTTAGCCAAATCCTCCACTCTCCACCTCTCAACTCTCATCTCCTTCTGTGTGTGTGTGTGTGTGTGTGTGTGTGTGTGTGTGTGTGTGTGAGAGAGAGAGAGGGAGAGAGAGAGAGAGAGAGAGAGAGAGAGAGAGAGAGAGAGAGAGAGAGAAAGAGAAAGAAGAATAAGAAAACAGAGCAGAGAAAGGACCTTGTATTTTTTCCATTAGCAAAATGGGGTAGAAAAATGAAATTCTCTCCATATCCAGGAAAATAAACATAACTGTTGATACAGACAAAACTCTTTAAAACACCATTTTATACATGAGTATTTTTATAGTTCAGATATAGAATGTACCCCAGAAAAGCTCATGTGTTAGGCAATGCAGCCAAGTTCTGAAGTAGGGTATGGCTCGAGGAGGGAGATCACTGGGACTCTATCTGTCCCTGGCCTGTCTCTGTCTCTGTCTCCCACTCTCTCTCCCTCTCCCTCTCCCTCTCCCTCTCAGTCTCCCTCTCCGTCTCCCTCTCCCTCTCCCTCTCCTTGTTCCTCTCTCCCTCCCTCTCTGCTTTCTGGCCAACATGAGGTGAGAGCAGCTTTTCCTTTGCCCTAGGTCCAGGCAGCCCTGCAATGTCTGCCTTGGAGCTGGCCAACCAAAGACTGAAACCTCTAAAACCATGAGCCAATAAGCCTTCCCTCTAAGTTGCACTTGTCAGGTATATTAGTCACAGTGATGAACAAGCTGAAAGCCGAGCTGGGTGTGGTGGTACACTCTTGTAATCTCAGTACTTGGGAGGCTGAGACAGGAGGATTGAAGGTTTGCAGCCAGCCTCAGCTACTTAGCGAGGCCCTCCACAACTTAGTGAGACCCTGTTTCAAAATAAAAGAATAAAATAGGGATTGGGGTGGGTGTATCTCAGAGGTAAGATGTCCCTGGATTCAATCCCCAGCATAAAAACAAACAAACAAACAAAACCCTGAAAGCCATATGTTAAAAAACTGACTTAAAACGTTCTCTACAAAGACCTAGACCATGATCTTAATTGCTTGGTTGTTCATTTACCTTTAAATCACCTACTTATTTTAAAATGTCTTTGACTAATTTATTATAGAAAATACGGCTTCTGTTATATTACCTTCTTTGGTTTATCTTAAAATATTTTGAAGTCATCACACTTTGTGTTTCTAAATATACTGTACTTTTACTTGTTTTATTGTGATAAAAATAACATGAAATCTACCCTTTTAACAAAATTTACACATAAAATATAGCAGTATTAAACTATACGCACATTGTGGTAAAGCAGATCTCTAGAACTTCCTCATCCTACATGATTGAAAATCTATACCTATTGAACAGCAACTCCTCACTCCTTACACTTACCTCCAATTCCCTGGTAATCCTCAGTCTGCTGCCTGCTTCCCTGAGTTTGACTACTTTAGATACCACATATAAATGGAATCATGCAGTGTTTGTCTTCTATGGCTGGTTTATTTCATTTGAACAGTGTTCTCCAGGTTCATGCCTGTTGTAGCATTGGACAGACTTTCCTTCTTTTATAAGACTGAACACTGCTCCTTTGTATGACTGTGCCACATATTCTTTACTCATTCATTCAGCTCCTCAGAGACACGTAGGTTCTTTTCACCTCTTGCTATTGTGAACAGTGCTGCAAAAACCATGGGAGTGCAGGAATGTCTTCCAGATTCTGCTTTCAATTATTTGGAATAAATACCCAGAAGTGGGATCACTGGATCAAAAGGTAATCCAATTTTTAATTTTTGAGGAACCTCTGAACTGTTTTCTACAGCAACTGCACCATTTTCCATTCCCTCAGGTGCACACGGGTTCCAATTTCTTTGCATCCTTAGAACACGTGTTATTTTCTCTATGTATATGCATGTTTTAAAAATGCCCATCCTGAGAGTTATGAGATATTATCTCATTGTGGTTTTGATTTACATTTCCTTGATAATTAGTGATAAAACATACCATATTTTGATTTTTAAAACGTTTTGGTTTCATTCAAAGCACAAATGTCACATGACATAGCATGTATAGGTTGCAACGCCTGAGTTGCTCAAGGTTTGAAATGAGAAATGGGCCAGGCGTGGTGGCACATGCTTGTAATCTCAGCATTCGGGAGGCTGAGACCGGAGGATCCGGGTTCGTGGCCAGCCTCAGCTACCTAGTGAGGCACTCCGCAACTTAATGAGACTCGGTTTCAAAATAAAGAATAAAAAATAGGGCTGGGGGTATAGCTCAGAGGTAGAACGCCCCTGAGTTCAATCCCCAGTACTGCAAAAAAAAAAAAGAAATGAGAAATGGCCTAGGTTTGACTGAACAACCTCCTCAGCCTGCTTCCCGGGGTGTGGAAGTTTGAGAATCAAAGGCCTGCTTTCATTTTCTGCCATCACTATTCCTTCCTGTGCAAGCTGATGTAATTTCTTGTAAAATGTTGTGCAGTGCATTATATAATCTACTCCCTTAAACAAAAGGGATACCCACATTTCTTTCTAAGGCAGGTCTGTCTGTACTTTTGATTTTGAGTCAGGGTGCTATAGGACAATGTCCTTAAGTTACTTAAAAGTCTTGTTTAGTTAACTGGGTCTACTAAGCAAATTTGTAAGAATTTGGAACCTCTCCTAACTAGTATAGAAGGTCTGAAAGCGGTATCTCCAAAATTCTTAGATGCTCTACTGGGTATATCCTTAAAGCTTTCTGAAGTTTCAACAAAGTATCTTATAGACACTCAGTATTTATTTATTACTTGACTCATAGGCTATTTGCCCTATAGCAATTTCTTATTTTGTGACCTTTTGTTGTCTGGAGAAACTGGGAATAAGACAGTAGTTTTATTATTAGATTCAGTAACTTGTGCCTCCTTTATGTTTTCCCTAAATCTTTCTTTTTAGTCTTTTCTATTTAGCTTAGCTTTTCTATCCATACATTATCATATGCTGATAAAAGAAACCAGTTACCATTTATGACCTCCTGCCTGAAAATCTTAGCTCAAACTACCAGTTCTTTTTGTATATTTTCTACCTTGTCAATTCTGTAATACTGCCAATTACTCTGCCACTGTATAGCTGGGGCTACCTTTCCTCTACCTTTCCTCTGTAATTTCCTCACTAATCTTTATGCTCTCAATAAAAGTCTCCTGGAGGATCTTGTGACTTCTTTCTACCTCCTAGTCCCAAACTCAGGGCTACATATTTTAGGTTTGTGTTCCAATAGCAGGCACTGCTTTGTGTTTCTGTTATGCACCACTACAGAGCAAATTATCCCCAAACTTAGTGGCTTAAAACATCAAATTATGACATCTCATGATTTTGTAGATCAGAAAGTTGGGCACAGTTTGACAGTAGGATTCTACTCTATTAATGACTGAGGTGACTTGGTAGATTGCTGGATCCATTGGTGGAGGGGCTGGTCTTAGAGAGTCCAAGACAGCTTCACTGCAGATGTAGCACTTTGATATGGCCTTGACTGTTAATCAGTGTACCAGACACATTGGCTGTTCAACATGGCTGTCTCAGGATGGTTAGTAGTTTTTCTTATAGGATCAGGCTCCAAGAAAATGTCCCAAAACACAGACTTGGGCATAGGAGTTGACACGGATTCAAAGTAGTCACAGAGCTCACCTGTACTTAAAAGAAAACTCAAATACCTCACCTCTTAATGGGAATATTGCCAAAAAAGAAAATAAGAGAAATGGAGCAAATTATTAAATTACACCAGCATGCAATTATCTAAAATCTTATTATATTTAATGTGGGAAATAAAGATTCTCTAGTACCAAACTTTATCAAGGTAACAAATAAATACAAACTCAGGGATTTTACCTGTGTCTTTCCAGCGTAAGTCATGACAAAGAAGAGTTTATTAAGAAAGTTGAGTTCTGGTGACTGCTTATCTGTATGTGACTTTTAATGGAATATTTATACTTCTGGTATAGTCTTGCATGGTTAGTCAGAATACCTTGCAACAGTGTTTACCTATGCTAGGGCACAGGTATGAGCATCCCTCCCAGTTCTCTTTGTGAACAATGTCCTGCATATATTAAACAAGTCTCTAAGCTTGTTTGGAAAAATATTAAAAGTATAACTATGAAACCCAAGTATACCTTTATCATAGTACCATAAACTAAAAGGCTTCGAAAGAGACAAAAGTACCTTACAGTATAACATTTTAACCACAACTATTATAATAATCAATTAACCTTCTCTGCTTCTGATATTTGATCAACATGTATGGCCATTACAAATATTTTCCACCAGAAAGTAGGTAAAAGAGTCTTTGGTGTGAGTAGAAAATATTAACCTCTTTGCATCCTTACCAGGTATTTCCCCTGATAGATTTAAGATGGGATGGAGGGGAAAGGATCATATGGGGATCTAATTCAAGAAAAATTTTCTAACCTCTAATTAGTTAATAGCTAACTATCTAGATAGGTAGATATAGAAATATTTTTAATTAAAATTTCTGTTTGGGCAGTAATTAGTAGGAAGAGTTAAAGTTTTGCAGGAGGTATTTATTTTGGGAAACAGATTAGATTGAGGTAGTACTTGGTTTATATGTTTATACAAAGCTTTTGCTTTTCTTTAAGTTCAGAGCAACTTTGGCATTACTCAATAGGATAGAATTACTGGATGTTAATGCAGGAGGGACTTGAAAATCAACAAGGGGGTGGGGGAAGAATAGATTTGCAGTCTCCTAGTGCCACTTGTCTGAGCCTCACCAGTATCAGCATATCTCTCTTATTCACCGTAGTGTGCCAGGTGCCTAGAGTAGTACATGTACTCGTGTGAATGAAGGAATTAAGGTTTTAGTATTGTTGAAGATTATGAATAGTACTAGAAGCATTAATTTTTATAATCTATGAAGGGCCTGAAAACCTTGTACTGTTTGCATACATGATGAAAAGATTTTTTTGCACTCAAGAAAATTATATCCATCTCTGACTTTCCCTCAGCCTCTGTGTGTGTGTGTTTTACATATGGAATATAGACATGCATGTATATATATATATACATATATATATATACCAATACATAATTATTCATTTTTTCAGTTTATCTTTCAAGTTACAAAGAGTATGTTAGACAAGTATATGTAAATATTAGAGTTTTCTTTCCTAATTATACAGATGGATCTTCATGTCAATATTATAATTCAGTTATGATTCTTATATTAAAACTTGAGCAATGAGTTACTCACATTCATTAAGTGCACTGATAAATGTGCCATTGATCAAGAAGTGATTCAGCTTTATACAGGATATCAAAGGCAATCAATGTTTAGCTCAGTTAGGAAAACAACAATGAAAATGAAGGTGAAATGATGTGCATAGTATTCCAAGGTGTAATTTAGGCCAAATCTTTAGGTTTTTATTTGGGATTTCAGGAGATTAATTCAAACCCTCGGACTTAACCATTACTAGAAGCTTTTAATATTGTATGTCTATTTTAGCAAGACTCTTCTGTGTAAAAGCAAAATAAAAGAGTTCTGCATTTATCCATATATACGTAAAAATTAAAGGATGCTGGTACATGAATATATAAGTCCTGCCATCTTCAAAAGACCATTGCTCATGTCCTCTTCAGCCATGGGGTACCCCCCAGTGAAGACAGTGCTCACCTAAGATAATTTCTTGTGATATCAGAATGGGAAGGATTTAGTTAATTCCTTGCTCATTTATCCACTTGAAAGAGGTTAAAAACTAAAGCTTACCTTAATCACAATACTTAGTCATACCATAGGTTAAAAAATCCTTATATCTTTGTAAACTGGAAACCTATTTTGTTTCAACAGTGTGATCATTTATGAAGGATTTGTTCTTTGTCGCTGACCCTGAAGTATTGAAATTAATATTAAAGTTATAAAGCTAAGTACATCATTCCTAAGTTATTTGATGAGTTATACCAGCAGGAAGTCAAATAAATCAAAGATGAATGGTTTCAAATTAACTACTACTAGTTAATATTCATTAGAATAAATTTGTTTAATTTCCTCTGGATGAGTTGGATTCGAAAGGGAGCAAATTAATTGGTATAATATATTACTCAGTGTTTGCTAATCTCTTTCTTTCATTCCCAACTCTTATGGATCTCAAAGGAAAACAGAATTCCAAAAAGGAAAGTATCAGTTTAATGCAATTTTAGTTTATTTTTCTGAAGGAAATATGGTAACAAAGATACAATTAGTTTAAGGCAGCCAGAGGGATACACAGGATTTCATCTATTCTTAGCCATACACAGATTTTTTAAAAAAATTATACATGAGCATACATACAGCAATTTGAAAATACTTTTTCCAGTTATTAGGATGATTATAATTTTGGGGATATATAAAGTAGATTGGGAGTGATAGTTCTCATTTGGGGTCAATAGCTTTTCATTTTTATTGAAAGGAATTTTAAATGCCTTGTTTTAAATTCCTAAAAGAAAATATATATTAGATATACTCATTTCTTCCTGCTTCAACATTAGTTTTTATTAGATTCTGTCTAGGAAGAAATATATTTTTGCTATCAGAAAAAGAAAAAAAGTAGATGTATGTTCAAGAGGTATACAATCCTATTTAGAACCTAATAAATGGAAGGATTTATCTGGATTATTTCAGATTCACAATTTGTTTCCTTCCCTTTGTTCATACATTCCCATTTTCACTCTGATGCCTGAAATGGTTTAATGTCATTTTAAGCTGAGTGCTCCTTTATACATCTTTAAGTTTTATATTAAATGTCAATATCGTTTCCTGAAAATGAGTCATGAACATCATATGTGCAAGTACTTTATGTCTTAAGAAAATTATTTCCATTTAACTCACAACTGTATTGTGTCCATTGCAAATAAAAGTGTCCAACAAATTGTCCTTGTGGCTAAGGCTAGAGCAACATTTTCAACTGAACAAAAGGGAGAGTTGCAGTCACTTATTGAATTACATGAAAGGCACCTTGTGGAATGGTGAGATGAATGACACATTGATCAAGTTGTTAAAGATCACCCCTCTGTGCTACCAATGGAAAAAGAGGCACCAGGGCAATGGGTAATGACTGGAGAGTTTTCCTAGTAGAATGTATTTGGAACAATAGTGAGATAAAATTGAGGACAAAATATCAGAGGATAGTGAATGTGCTAAGAGTAAAAATATGAGAAAAAAATATCCCTTTTGAGTTATAGAGGATCAGTGTACCCGTCATTGATAAGCTAGTGAGGAAAGGGTCTCATTGTTTAATGTTGTTTTCTAACTCATCAGTTGGCATACATTTACACTATTAACAAACATTTTTTTTTAAATTGTTATAAGTAAGAGAACTACTTCTCCTTAGCATTTGACTACCTTCTAAAGACATTAAGGAAGATAACCCTGTTTTTATATTTGAGAAGTTTAAATGTCTTTGTGTATACAGAAAATGTGCATGCATAAAACCAGTGAACACTACTTAGGATAACAAGATATTGCCATGGCAATATGCTCAGTTGTACATTAAATAGGTAATAAGATAAGAATATGTTAATATGCTCTGTGAGCTACGTAAACAAATGAAAGCAACTGGAAATCAACTGGCTGAGTTTCAGAAGGAAGAAATAGTGAGAAAGATAGAGACTGAACTTCAAGAGTGGGTCCAATGTTCAAAGCATAGGGCAATAAGAGGTAGATTCCAGGTTCAATGAAGTTTATAATAAAACACAGGACGTAGACCTGAATTTGCTCTGTGAAAGGGTGGAGGAGAGGGAGATAGAGAAAAGAAGGGGTGTACATTGACCAGAGGTGATGTAGATATTAAAAACTAATTAAAATTAAAGTTGGGGGAGCTTTTTTGAAAAAGCTACACAAACTCGATAGAAAAACTGAGTCCATTTTCATTTAAATTTAATTTTTCATCTTAATATGTTTTCTTAGTCCAACGTAAATGCTATATTCAAAAGCAAGATTAAGCCAGAGGTGCATGTTTGAGGGGAGTGCTGGTGAGAAGGGAGAAATGGGAACCAGGCACCAAAAAATGGTCTAGGGGAGGGTGGAGTGGGGGCAGGGAAAAGTAATGAAGGAAACACTTCCAACAATGTTAGGTACATATGTGAGAATACCAGTGCCAATCTCAGTATCATATATGGGGAAAGGGAGGGAGTGGGGAGGGACCCCAGGGGAAAGCCCACCAAGTGTTATATATATGTATGTCACTATCATTCTGACCTTCATGATATGTGAGACTGTAATGTACCAGTATAAGTATATACAATTTTTAAAAAATAAATTTTACTTTCCTATACAGGTCATTCATACAGTAGAGGAAATAAAAAATGGCTAATTTTGGATCTGTTTTGAAGACAGCCAGTAAGAGTTGGTCATGTACTTGGTGTGGGCATAAAAGAGGGAAGTCAAGATTACTGTCAGGATTTTTGACTGAACACTCTAAAGGACAATATTATCATCAACCAAGATAGGGAGGCTTACAAGTAGAACAGGAATTGGTGTTGGTGATTAGGGAGGTAAGATAAACAGCTCAGTTCTGGCCCTATTCAGTTTACAATACCTACTAGACATGTAAGGGACATGAAATAAGTACACATGAATAACAGATTAAGGATAGAAATCTGAGCTATAAATGTGAATTTATATTGATAACATAAAAAAACTTCTATTATATGAGTTTGATGGGAAATAGACCTTGCATGTGTGTTAATTTTAAGATATTGCTGTGGAAAAATTTGAAAATCACTTCTGTTTTTGAGATGTACCTGGTATGAGCATGTTCCTATTATGGTCCCTTCCAGGAGGGAAAAGACAAATTATTTCCTTTCAATTATTCCAAACTTTAGTATATTTTGATGCAGAATAATTTATAATATATATTCATTGAGGGATTTCTCTTAAGATAATTAAGTTGATATTGATAGAAAGAAACATTTCACTGCAAGAAATAAAGTGAATAACCAGTGGATATCTTTTTGTTTGTTTGTTTTTGTTTATTTTTTTATTGTAATAATTTGTGCATTGTAAGCATACATCCTTGTTAGGTACAAATTGATAACAACATATGTGCACACACTTCTCATTTGACCCCTTCCCCAAATTCCCACCCCACTCCCTCGCCCTCCTCCCTCTTTAGTTTAGTGAGTGACCTTGATATAATTTTGTAAGTACATCATGTGCATTAGGGTGCCCCCCCATTCATCCCCTTCGATTAAATCAACTTCTTCCCTTATCGAGTTTATCTCCTTTTTCATCTGGAGACCCTCCTTTGCCCCATCTTCTCCCTAGCATCCGCATATTAGGGAGAACATATGTTTCTTTACTCTTTGTGACTGGCTAATCTCACTTAACATAATATTTTCCAGTTGCATCCATTTCCCTGCAAAGAACATGATTTTGTTCTTCTTTATGGCTGAGTAAAATTCCATTGTGTACATGTCCCATAATTTTGTAATCCATTCATCTGTCGATGGACACCTTGGCTGCTTCCATAGTTTGGCTATTGTGAATTGTGCAGCTATAAACATAGATACACATGCGTTGGTCTGATAGTTTGGTTTCCATTCTTTTGGGTAGATACCCAGAAGTGGTATTGCTGGGTCATATAGTAGGTTCATTCCCATTCGTCTGATGATACTCCATATTGTTTTCCAAAGTGGTTGCACTAGTTTGCAATCCCACCAACAGTGTATTAGAGTTCCCACTTCTCAATACTCTCGCCAGCAGGTGTTGTTCGTATTTTTTATGATTGCCATTCTGATTGGAGTTAGGTGGAATCTCAAGGTAGTTTTGATTTGCATCTCTCTGATTGCTAATGATGTGGAACATTTCCTCATACATTTATTGGTCATTTGTATTTCTTCTTTTGTGAAGTGTCTATTTAGATCCTTTGCCCATTTTTTTTATTGGGTTATTTGTTTTCTTAGCTATGATTTCCTTGAGTTCTTTGTATATCCTAGATATTAGACCTCTATCTGAAGAGTAACTGGCAAAAATATTCTCCCAGTCTGTAGGCTATTTGTTGAGGTTCTTGATAGCTTCCTTTGCTGCACAGAAGCTCTTCAGTTTAATGCAATCCCATGTATTGATCTTCCTTTGAGTTGCTTGTGTTTTGGGGATCTTGTTGAGAAAGTTTTTATCTGTGCCTATGTGTTACCAGTGGATATCTTATTGGTCTATCCTTCATTATAATTACAGAATTTTTGAAGAAGTTTTATGAGTGGGGCATGGTGGTGCATGCCTGTAATTTTAGAACTTGGGAGACTAAAACAGGAAGATCAAAGGTTTGATGTCAACTTCAGCAATTTTGTGAGACCCTGTTTCAAAAATAAAAATATTTAAAAGCGGTGGAGGTGTAGCTCAGAGGTAGAATGGCCCTGGGTTCATTTCCCGGTACCAAAACAGAAGAAAAAAGAAAAGTTTTGTGGAAAAAGAAGCTAATACAGTAACTACTTCCTCTTATCTCTGCCTCCATTAGCTACTTTATATTCTTTCTTGCTTATGGCCACACTAGATTTAAAATGCCTTTTATCTTCAATGCTATGACCATATTACAAAATATTATATCCATTGCCTAATAGTCTCTAGCAACTTTCTTGTTGTTTTGTTGTATCTTTGTTTTAAGCTGTGTCCTTTGCATGTTTGCATACTGCTGTGAGAGAAGATACATCCAAAAAGCAAGAATGTAGAACAACTATCATAAAAGTAGAAGACTATCCTTGTATTTCATAGCTGGTCTGGTCAGACTTTGATTTGCTCTTTAAGATTGAGAAAGGCTTGGATGGTCCTAACAGATATTTAAAAAACCAATGAACTCTTGCATTAGCACCAAGTATACAGTGAGTGATGCTGAGATACATATGTAGACGTGTGTGTACTATATGTATCTGTATAATAAACTGGAAGCTCAAGCTGAATGAAAACATATGGGAAATGGGTTTTGAAAACCCTTCTTTGAATGCTGCTGAGCATCCCAACCATCTGCAATGTGGTCAGATCACATCCTTCTTATCTTGTCTGAGTACACAAAAGAACCAGAGCTTTGGATTCAGTTTCTCAGTCTGAAAAAAGACTGTCCCAGAGTCCATTAATCCCATGGTACACATTTCTCCTTATGAAGAGCAATTTATCTCTACTCCATTCCAGTCAGCCTGGAAATGTGTGTTCTCTTTTCTCTCTCTCATTATGCCATATATATGGTATAATATATATATGAAAATTACATGATATATATGGTATATGTATATATACATATATGGTATAATATATATGTGAACATTAAATGCATTATATATCTTTGTGTATAATAAAATTTATACATCTATATGCAATAAAGCTTTCTCTTAATAACTCTAGCATATGTAAGTGCACAGATAAGATGAAGGGAGGTTAGGAACTTGAAAAGGGAAGTATATGGTGTTTTGTTTTAGTAAAAAGGCAAAGTGAAATGGAGAAATGAAACAAGTTTGGCTTAAGTCTACTCTCCTTTTTTTTTTTTTTTTTGGTTAAAAGAAACAGATGTGCACTATATTTACACAGATGGAGTTCTTAAAATTAGAATAGTACATACCTTAAAATGATTGTTTTAACTTCCCACTACCACAGCAAATAGGTATAATGTAATTAATAATTAATAATTTACTAATAATTTTTTGTGGTGCTAGAGATTAAACTTAGGGCCATTTTACTTCAGAGTTATACCCCAACTCTGTTGTTATTATTTTGAAATGAGATCTCACTAAGTTTCTGAGGGTTGTGCTAAGCTACTGAGGCTGGCTGAAAACCTGCTATCCTCCTGTCTTGGCCTCTCAAGTTCTGGGATTACAGGCATGCATCACCATACCCAGCTTAATACTTTTTTTTTTTTTTTTTTAGTGTGTGTGTAGGGGGAGGGGTACTGGGGATTGCACCCCCAGGAGTGTTCCACCTTTGAACTGTACCCCAGCCCAATTTTATTTTTTATTTTGAAACAAGGTCTTACTAAGTTGCTGAAGGTCTCACTAAATTACTGAGGCTGGTCTCCAACCTGCAATCCTCCTTTCTCAGCCTCCCAAAAACTGAGATTATAAGTATGCACTATTATAGATTATAGCTGATACTTCATTAAATATATTTCTTAAACTTATTTTATCTAAAGTTTTTTTTCAATATCAGCTAGCATATATTTTGTAGAATTTAAATTATTATAAGAAAAGGCATACTTTCAAAATAATGAAATTAGTCCCTTTTCAATTTGGTAATATTTTTCACAAACGTTCAATGAGTTATCCAGTGTCATGTAAAATCAAGACCATAAATATTTTGTTTTATTTGCCTTTGGGGTTTGTGAGTTTTGACCCACTGTAATTGAGGTAGTTGCACAATATATGATTATCTTGTGAAACTTAAATGCATGTTTAATTTATGACACCATTCAGGCTTAGTTTTGAACATATGACCTCAGCCTTCATTCTGTGAAAATGTAAATGGCTGCTTATTTTGATGTGACTTTGGTTTTTGTATTTGTATGTTGAAGTTTTAGTGTCTACAATTCCATCCCTCCAGCTTCATTACCAGCCTGTGAGAAGACACTGAAATTTTAACTTGTAAGTGACCCTTCATGGCCACTTTAACTCTCAAAAGTGCACGAAATGTTCATAACAGTGCTGTAGAAGACATTCCTGCTGTGTGAGGTTAGATGTGCGTGGATTAAGGAAACCAAAGTGTAGGTGAGAAGCAACCAGAGCCATGTGGTTCACCTTGTCACAGAGATCCACATGAAAGAAGAGATTCTATGTGGAGAAGAAAGAAGAGAAGCTGGCATCAGGGAGGGGAAAGGAGAAAAAAAGAATTAAGAGGAAACTAAATGTCTTACCAAGACATACCGTTGGGCCATTTTCAATAAAAAAATAAAGCTGGGAAAAAAGCTACCTTTTACAGGCTAAAAGCAGGTCCTATCAAGGCAGTGAAAACAGAATAATTAAAATAAAGGTTGCCTGGTCACTGAAAGCCCTAGTTATATAAGAAATTCATTCAGGTGTAGTTTTTGATTTGTTGTGTTTTCATTTTTGGTACTGGGGATTGAATCTAGGGTCATTCTGCCCCTGGGGGCTATACCTCTAGCCCTTTTTATTTTGAAACATGTCTCATTATGTTACTGAGGGCCTTGCTACATTGCTGAGCCTGGCCTCAAACCCATGATCCTCCTACTTCAGCCTCCCAAGTACTGGGATTATAGCTGTGTGTCACCACACCCAGTGCCATTTGTGTGTTTTTTAAATTCATTTATTCATGTCCTTGTTCCACAAAACATGTTCTTGAGTTCTATCATGTAAAGGACATTAATATTTTCTCTGCATGGAGTGTGATAAGTAGTGTAAAGATGCTTGCAAAATGTGTAATACATGTAACTCCCGTCTTTAAGCATATTATCTAGATGGGAATAAAGAGTAAAATAGCTGCTGGGCTCTCCTATTAGGAGAAATACACAGAACTAGTTCATTGGACAGAGTAGACTGGTCCAGCTGGAATCATGCATGCCCCAACCTCTAGATGTACCCTCTTCCCTTCTTAGTCATCTCTTCCCCCACCCTCAGTCTCTGTAACAACTGATATGTTCTCTATCCCTCCAGTTTTTTTCTTTTCCAGAATGTCATATATATGCGGTCTACAGTATGAGCCTTTGATCCTCCTTTCTTTTATTAAACATAATGCATTTGAACCTTACATACATTGCCATGTGCTATCTGTGGCTCCTTTCTTTGTATTGCTGAGTAGTATTCAATTGTGTGGATGCTCTGTAGTCTATTTATCCATTAGCCTGCTTAAGGACATTTGGCTTTTTATCAGTGAGTATTATGAAATCCACCATGAACTCTTGCACACCAATTTTAAATATTACACTTTAATACATCTTCTCATACTTATAGCTGCCAGCCTTTGAGTTGATAAAGGCAATTTTTCCAGTTCAGGTTAAAATAATTCTTAGAAGAATATGTTGTTAGTATTGAACACCTTATTTGTGAGTTAAAATTTACTGATGGCCATGAGA
Organism: Graphiurus murinus; assembly: GCA_004027655.1. Taxonomy (NCBI): domain Eukaryota; kingdom Metazoa; phylum Chordata; class Mammalia; order Rodentia; family Gliridae; genus Graphiurus; species Graphiurus murinus. The sequence goes on along the minus strand of PVLC010007405.1, from coordinate 27,068 downwards.
AAATTATTTTATAAGGTTGCTTTGGAATAGAGGCTGTGTTTGTCCAAACAAACTTTAAAGGGGAAAGATTCATTTTCCCACACTGTCAGAGGTCTCAGTCCATGGTTGGCTGCCTCCATTGCTTTGGGCCTGAGGTGAGTGAGGACATCACAGCACAGGGTGTGGCAGAGAACTGCTCAGTTCATGGCAGTCCCCAAGCGCATGCTCCCGGGGACCCATTCTCTAACAGTTTTCACCACTTCCTAGTACACCATTCAGCTGTGAATCCATCAATGAATTGGTCCATTGATGAGGTCAGAGCCCTCAGGATGCAGTTACTTCCCTAAATCCTGACCTCTGAACACTGCTGCATTGGGAACCAAGCCTTCAGCACATGAGACCTGGGGAACGGAGGGCTTCCATAGCAGAAGCTGTGTGAAAAACAATAGAAATAACGAAGTGATAGGAGAACTTAGGCTATGTCTAAATGTAATTTTTACCAAGTGGAGCTTGGTAATTGAATATAGTACCCATTAATTGTGTATAAGGCCATATATGCTGTGACCTGTGGAGGGATTCAAAGCTATGATATTCACCTCTTTATCTTCAATTATTTGAAAATGCTTTAAAAATATTAATACATGAGACTCTATGAAATATATTTATGTTTCACGTCATTAAAAAGTAAACCTCAAGAATAAGATTTGGTTTTTGTTGTCGTTGTCACTGTTACTTTCTATTTGTTCTTGGTATTTTAAGCAGTATGTTCTCAACACTATATCTAGCCTGTAAATGTCTTTGAAAGTATAAACAAGACAAAATATTTTTTAAAAAAGTGAAAAGTAAGAAATCATCATAAAGTAATGTGATTGTTGACACAGGAGAATGGCAAAGATGTTTTAAACATTTGGAGTATGTAGGTAAATGAAAGTCAAATGTAGTCACTTGGAGAAAAGGAGAACAACTTATTTTAGATTTTATTGCTCTTATAATGAACATTCTTTGTTTTAAACCATATTTCAATTAATATGAGACTACATCAATTGTAACACATATCATTATTTTATGTATCCTTAAGAAGAAAAAAAACACTGTGATCTGAAATTAAAAGATGTAAAATGAGAATCTTGCAAATTATAAAAGTAATAAAATATGAGATTTTTTCCAAGTTTAAATAAGTTAAAATTTAAAGCCCTAAATGTAAAATTTTATACAAATAACTTTAATTTTAATTTTAATTGTACTTTATTTTTTGAATTAAATTAACAAGAAAATTTAACAAAACTGTATAAATATACATATAAGATAAGAAGAAAATAAGACATATACACATTTAGATTAATTTTTTGAGCTGATATAAAATTATCATCTTAGTATAACTTATATAGACACCTGCATAGACGTTTGTGTGAAAAGTGACCACATGTTCACTGTTAGTAGCAACAGTGTGATCAGAACACCTGAGTTTAGCAGAAAGGTAGATCCCTTTGGTTGAATGACATTGTATAAATATGAAAAGTTTTGGAAATGTTAAGAAAAGCATTTTGGGGTGTACTTACCATGTGCGGTGTTGCGTTCAGGTATTAACAGTCCCATGAGTCAACTGGAAGAATGCTGTTTATCTTGTAGATGACAATCCTGAGGCATAGAGAGGCTCATTTCAAGGGGAAAAGCTTATATGTGAATAGAAGTAGTCCAACTCCAGAACTCATGCCTTCATCTTCTACACTGTAGCTCCGCCTGTGGGCACTAGGATCAGGGTACCATGTTGTAGCACTTGCAGGGACAAGTATCAATTTAGAGAGGGATACATGGATGGTGAGGTGTCTGGAGACTAATTCTTTTGAAGAGATAAACGAAATGTAAAGAAGGGTAGGTAATACTTGCTGTGGGCTAGGTAGCAGTCTTCAGAGATGTCAAGAGACAGGATATTCTCAGACAATGGTCAGGAGGAGGGGACAGCCTGGTGTCATCTGGGTTTGAATAGGACTCAAAAAGATCAGAGGCCACCCTTGTGGAATGTGGAATGAGCTTCCTAGAAGGTAGTAAATTCCTTTCCAATGGTGTGTCCAACAGAAGCTGGATGAAGACAAAATTGAGGCATTTTGTTGGAGGATGAACTGAGTAACTTCCAAATACTTTCCAGCTTTCAGGTTCTGTGAAATGTAGACAGGCATCTGCTCAGGGAGAGACACCTCTCACAACTCCATTAGAGAACTTTTTCCTGGGTAGAACTCAAATCTGTTTAATACTGCATTCATTGAATCACTGGGTACATCTTAAAGATAGTTTAATGAAATGTATTTTGTGCTTACTAAATAAAAATTGATGAATATACTGAGAAAACTTTGAATTAAGAATAATCTCTACAATAAAAAAATCATCTTGCATAGTACAATCACCCATCATAATAAAGAACTTTAACATAGAATCCACTTTTAAATCAATACTCTTCCATGACTTTACTAATATAGTTTTAAAATCTAGTGAGGAAGGATTTTCGCTAGACTTAAAATACATGTTTTACTGACATACACACTCTCCAAAAATAGGCATTTTGAGATGCAGTATATGAGCACATTATTTTATTTGTAGTATATGTAATTTCTTTCCTCATACTGCTGCTATAGACTTCTACAAGGAAATACATTTACTGGTGTTTTAGGGTAAAGAGAATGCAAAAATATAGGTGATCTTTTTTTTTTAAGTTTTTTTTTTTTCTTCACCAAAGAAATTTGGAACTCTTCCTTGTGCTTTTTGAATTAGTATTTTGACTAAGAGGATATAAATTTGTATAAATTAACTTTCATTTTAACTATATCTAGCATAAAATTTCCAATAAGATTCTTCATTAGTATTTTTATGGTTATAATAACCATACAATACAATTAGATATTAAATTTATATTTTAGATTTTCAGGAAGTACTATATGAATACATAGGTAAAAACAAACAGTGATCCTTTATAGATTTTTTATTTTTCATTAAAAATAGAAATTGTTATAGTTTTTGCCCCTTGGACATTGATAACAAGCTATTTCCTTGAAAAAAAATTCTAATGAACATTATTGAAATTGGACAGCTTATTGTCCCGTACAAAATTTAGGTCACTGACAATCCTGGCACAAGAATAAAAGTTGATTATGTTGACATGGAATAAAACAGAGACCAGCATGACTACTGTGTCTTGAGTTCTGGGGACTCACAAAGCATTTTATTTATGTAATAAAATACTTGTTAACGTCATATCTTTTCATAAAAATAGTAGACTTCTGTTTTCTACTCTTTACTTGTCTGTTGTTAGTGGGTGGCAAAATGATTTGAGTTAACTGGAGAAACTGTTCAGAACTCTGACTAGTTTTAGGTCAGAGGCTAAGAAAAACTTCCTGACCTTGAAAGCTCACATCAGACAGCATCTTGCTCAGGCCTCATTTTTTCTTCAGCATATGTTACTCTGAATATATATATATATATATATCCACTTTCAACATGGACGGTAATATTCAGCTGTAAATAGAAATAATACATCATTTTTATGGAGTACTAAACTATGATCCTGATCCAGTGAATTGCCAAAATATATGTAAAGAAAAGCCATACTAATAATGTCTGCTATTTACTAATTCTCTATGTATCAGGTACCATGATAAATGCTTCAGATGCATTATTTTCTTTTAAACTTCAAAACAACCCTCTGTGGAAGGCTCTAATTTTTCAGGTCCATTTTATCACTGAGGCATAGATATTAGTATCAACAGTCTCAAAGTTATTTATCTAACATGCAGAAGTTAGAATTTAAGACTCACTCATCAGACTCTCAAGCCTATACTCCTGCCCAGTTTACTGTCTTCCCCTACTAAAAATAATCCTAATAAATGCATAGTTTACTTACAATATTTTGCCTTTAAGTTAGAAAGGAGGCTATAGGTCAGGAAGACAAAAGACACACTACTTTGGAATTTCCTTCATAACAACCCCACCAAGTGTTTTTTAGGTCATGTTTGAATTCCTCTGATAAAAGAGAACTCAATTCACCCAAGAAAAAAATTTAGCTTTCAATATCTATTATTATTAGACAAAATTAATTTTCTTAGGAGACTAAATGATCAAAATAAAATTAACTTTTCTATAATTTTTACAGTTTATAATTCAACATCTTATTTAATTTTAATCTCCAAATCATCTGTGTTAGTTCAAGTATGACTGTATTATAATGTATTTTACAGATAACGAAATTCACCAAAGATTAGGAGACTTCATTCATTCCATTCAATAAACTTTTATTTGTGCTTCTGTATCCTTTATACCTTCCTAATTATTGGAGATAAAAAAAATAAAATATAACACTATTCTTGAAGTCTTTAGAGACCATTACATTTCCAGAGCTCAAATTCCCTCAGTGACACTATTCGCCTACCTTTCTTAGTAATGAATTGTCATCCTCAAGAGATGTAAAAGTATCCATTATGATATTATGGTTTCCTGAAATTTTCCAAGCTCTCAAAATTTTATATTGTTCTATACATATGTGAGCACACACACAACCATATGCACAATTGTGTCTGGATTAAAATACTTACCAGTTTGTAGTTTTGCAATCCAAGGACACATTTTTCATGCATACAAATGGGAAGACATAGGGGAAGATGACACAGATGTCTATGGTAATTCTGGAAGTACGTCACTTTTTCCTTCATTCTTTTGATCTATTGATCAGAACTCAGTCACATGCTTTCACTCAGATATCAAAGTATCTGGGAAATAAAATATTGCTGTATGTCCAGGAGGTAAATAAAACGGTTGCATAAAATTAGTATCAGCTTTGTATCATTTAAAATTTAAGAATTAATTATTAATATGATAATAGGTTACAATAAAGAATCATTTGATTATGTCCACAATACAAAAACAAGGTTTTAAATAAAATACAACATGCCTTTATGATATTAAAATTAAAGCAAAATAATTCTTGGCAAACTAGGAGTTAGAAGAGAACTTCTAAAAATAGAGTATCAAGTGCTATGTGCATGTATATCAATGTCAACACGGTTTACATTATGATGTGAGATGATAATGCACCAATAAAAGCACATTTAAAAAAAAAAACTCCAGCCATCATCATCATTAATGAAGACACAATGAAAGAATTCCGTTTGATCTAGGACTGACTTAAGAACATGTGTTATTACCATTTCAATTTGCCCTTATATTAACAAGTCCTTGTCAGCATTTGACAGAAAAATAAATGAGAGAACATGTTTAAGGATTAGAGAGGAATGTGTGTAACTGCTATTATTTACAAGTAATATGTTGTCTAGAAAATATTTTACAAATAATAGTTTTCAAAAGGTTGTTTTAGATAAAATCAATGTACACTACTCACATTGTTGAGGTAGGAGAAACAGAAGTTTGAGACCAACCTCAGAAAATTAGTGAAAACATGTCTCAAAATAAAATAATGAAAATCTAGGGATATAGCTCTGTGGTGGAGTACCTTTGGGTTCAATATCCAGGATTCAAAAAAAAAAAAAAGAAAATCAATACACATTTTTCAGTTCTAAACAATATTTTAAAATGTCATATATGAATTCATATGTATATATTTACATTTTCAAAAATATATTAATCCTAGTTATTTATTGAAATACATTTAAAATCCTAAATTAATGGATAAATATAGCATGTTTATGGGTTGAAAGTCAATCCTATAAAGATTCTATTAATATTATAGGAGTTATAATATTATAGGAAGGAAAATTGATCTATGGATTTAATGTACTGTCAATAAATATCCCAACAGTGTATTTTGGAGGGAGATACTGACAAGCAGGTTCTAAGTTTATATGGAATTGAAAAGGGTCAAGTAAGTAGGTATTTCTGATGAAAAATACAACAAGAAAAAATTTGCCTCAACAAATATAGTGATGTAGTAGTTAATATAATGTAGTATTGGTGCACAAATAGATGAATCAACCAATAGAACACAATCAAGAGCTTCGAAGTAGATGCCCACATGCCTGAAAAATAAATTAATAGCAGAGATGTTGTGGAAAGATCAAGTGAGAAAGAGCAGACTTCTCAATATTCAATCCTGGATTATTATTCCCACTTTCTGTTAAATCATTCTGACAGTAAATACCTATATCCCATGATACATTCTAAAACAGAAAGAAACACAAACACCTTGGTCCCTGCCTTCTCCTTTAGATACCAATTCATTTTTTCTCATCCTTTTCACATCAAAACTTTTTGAAGAGTTATCTACAATATCTGCCTCCACTGTCCTATCTTAGATGAGCCCTGGGATTGGACTTGTTTTTCTACCATTGCATTCAGACTACATTTGGCAAATTCACTAGTGGCTTCCATTGAGCCAAATGCATTTGCTAGTTCTCTGGCTGGCCCTCACCTGTCCATGAGGCATAACTGACAAAGCAGACCATTTCCTTTAAGGCCTTCTCATCGTGGCTTTCATAGTACTGGGTTTGCCCCTCCTACTCCCCCAATCTCTCCTCAGCCATCTTTCTGGCTCTCTCTGCTGTAGTTCCTCTAGATATAAATATGCCTTGGATATCTTCCTTGCATCTCCTATCTACCAGTCTACATAGTCTCCCTAGACTACCTCAGTTCATTTCATATTTTTAAGTATAGCTTACAGTCTGAGGACACTCAAAATGAGATTTTGAGCCTGACTCTGTCTCTGGAGCTTGACACTCATATATCCAACTTCTGTCCCTGTACATCAAGTGGTAATTTCAAAATGGATATGGCCTAAACTGAATTGTTAATTTCCTCCCCTTTCCCCAATCCTGTTTCTGCTCCTCATTTTTAATTTTTCCATCATGTTTTATGAGATTGCTAGTGCTCCAGGGCTCAGACACAACTCTGAGCATTATTCTTGCTTCCTCCCTTTCCGTAAGCCTCAGTACTTTATCAACTTTTGTTTTCCTCCAAAACATGCTCTAAAGCGGGGTGTGGGACATACACCTGTAGTCCCAGTACTTGGGAGGCTGAGACAGGAAGATCGCGGGTTCTCAGCCAGCCTCACCTACTTAGTGAGGCCCTCCAAAAGTTAGTGAGACCATGTTTTAAAACAAAGAATAATAGAGCCGGGCGTGGTGGCGCACGCTTGTACTCCCAGCATTCGGGAGGCTGAGACCGGAGGATCCGGGTTCGAGGCCAGCCTCAGCTACCTAGTGAGGCACTCCGCAACCTAGTGAGACTCGGTTTCAAAATAAAGAATAAAAAATAGGGCTGGGGGTATAGCTCGGAGGTAGAACCCCCTGAGTTCAATCCCCAGTACCGCAAAAAAAAAAAAAAAAAAAAAAAAAAACAAAGAATAATAAAAAGAAAAGGCTGGGATATAAGTTGGAGGTAGAATACCCCTGGGTTCAATCCCCAAGTACCAAATAAAAAAAAAAAAAAACCATGTTCTATGTAATTCCATTTCATCTTAGTGGCTGCTGGTGCCTATGCTAAACTAGTCTACAATCCTGCCTGCATTTCACCTCTCTTATATATTACATCTATTTTCTATTCAATAGCCAGTGTTCTTTTAAAACCACAAATTATGTGATATCATGCTCAAAACCTTTCAATGGCTTTTCTGATGTACTTAGCTAAAATCCAAATACTTAACCTTCTTGTTAAAGCTAAACCCGATTTCTCTCAGGCATCTCCTCTTCAGGAAGTGGACTTCTCTCAGCATTTAGATCTCAACTAAACTGTTCAGAGAGACTTTTCTTGACCAGAGGTTCTGAAGTAGCCAATCAGACACTTTCAAATGTGCCAGCCTATTTTGATTACTCGCATGACACTTTACATTATCTAATGATTCCCTTATGTTTTTAAATTTATTAATGTGCAACAGTAATAAGCATTTCTTCCTTCATTGAAATGTAAGTGGCATGAGATAGGGGACTTTGTCTACTTTCTTTGTTGCTACATCTTTAGCAATTAAAACATTCCCTGACTAGGAGAAGGAATGTATAGAAATTCATGGGGTATTGTGATTGTATTATTAGTGTAGGAAACTGATGAATGTTAAAACAGCCATCAAAACACTAGTGGGAAAAAAGAGATTTTCTATTTAATATAAATATTTATATTAAATAATTTATTAAACATTAAATAAATAATTATTTATTAAATATTAAATAAATTATATGTTTATATTTGATATAAATATAGAGAGATTTTATATTTAATGTTTATTTGAGAAGTGGAAAGACTATAATATTAATTTTAGCTATGGCTAAATTAAAGTAGATTTTAATTAGACTGCCACATTATCTCTGGTTGATCTGGGAGAGGGCCTATTGGAAACAAATATTTGGAGGTGAAGCACTTGGTGTCTTAGTCATAGGTCATAGCAGCCAGCTAAATATTCTTAAGGTAGGAAAAGAAATCAGTGGCATCTGAGTAGCCTGGGGCAGGAGCCAGAAACAAATACATCCTATGATATTGTGTGAAAGCACTAAAAATCAATGGAACTTCTGATATTAAAAATATCTATCCACTATCGAATCCAAAACTTTAGTGTCGAGACATAATTTCACTACGTAACAGAATAGTTATTTGCCAAAAAGCCCCAAATTAAATGAAAATTTAAAAATATTCTCATACATACACACACACACACACACACACACACACACACACACATGATTTCCTTACTCAAAGAAACTGGGATATGAAACTTTTTTTTTTTAATTATGCTTGTGCTTTTATACCCTGTATATTTTCAACCAAAATAATATAGAGCCCACTGATTGTATATTTAACATTATTAATGAATTAAGTCAAAACAGCTTTGTACAAAGCAGAGTTACTTTTTTTTCTTTTTCTTTTTTTTTTCAGTTACTTTTTATATCTTAAAAAGTAATATTCTTGCCAAGTAGGGATTCTGAAGAAAAAAATTAAAGAATATTAAAATAAATCATTTGCATAACCAAAAGTATCAACATTTTTGTGAACCTTTTTTCTGCATATTGTTTTAATTTTTCATTTTATCTATGAATAGATAAAATACTAATATAATTTCCAGATGAAAACTTTATTAAGGGTAATACAATGACCTGATTTTTAAAAAGAAGTTTAGTTTCAAATCCAGCTGTATGATTAAATTCTAAGTTGCTTTCTTCCTGCTGAGGATATTTTTCTCCCAGTTCAAGTTTCCAATTTTAAGTTTCAAACATATGGAAAATTATTAAACTAACTAAAAAATAATTTTACTTGGTTATTAAAAATTGCCCAATCATTGTATTCAGTACCTCTGCTTAATTTTGTATTCTAAAGTTAGCTCTCATACAGCTTCTTCCAGGGATAATTCTTGGACCTCTCCACTTATTTTTTTTAAACACATGAAGGATTTATTTGTTAATTAAAGTAAGGGTTTAATGGAGTTATTTTACCATTAACTTTCTGGTTCATTGATAATGGCTTATTGGACCCTTAACATTAGGGTCTTGAATCTTCCCCTAATAAATGTTCTATAGCCATGACTATTTCGCTTTTCACAGTTTGTTTCATAGTGAGACACAGATTCCAAAAGCCAGATTTTGTTTCTTCTTTTTCTCCCATTGCATAGACTTTGTTTTAGACGTTTGGCACTCATCACCCTCTGTGCCGCTGACTTTTCTTTTCACAACTGAGAAATAATAAAAGTTTTAAATGACACATATCCTTGGACACTCCACATAAGGTCTGGTAATAGGCTGAGAAGTGTCAGCAGGGAAACTCTGTCTTCCCCACTCAGGACTCTCAACCTTTCCACAGATATTCTACCCTCGGGTCCCATGGACACTGGCTGCACATTTTCCTCCTGTTGAGAGAAGAGGGTAGGGTAAGGAGAGATTTTTCTTGGCTGCCACCTGTCTGAATGCCTTGTGCACTCTGGATTTTTCCTACATGTGATGGACTGATTAAAAGTGAAGTGCCCTTCATCAGCACTTGAGTATAGGGAGGGAGGAAGGGCACGAGGGAGGGAGGGAGGGAGAGAGAGAGAGATTGATTCTGAGGATTGAACCCAGGGGCATTCTACCTCCAAGCTACATCCTAGCCCTAGGAGCAGGCAGGAGCCAGATCCTCTTCAAACCTTGTAAGAGGCGTGTCGTGTGTGTGTGTGTGTGTGTGTGTGTGTGTGTGTGTGTGTGTGTGTGTGTTTTACTGGGGATTGAACCCAGGGGCATTCTATCTCCAAGCTATACCTCCAACCCTTTTATGTTTTTGTTTTGAAACAGGATCTCACTAGGTTGTTGAGAGTCTCACTAAGTTTCTGAGTCTGTTTTCAAATCTTCAATCTTCCTGTCTCAGTCTCCCAGTTACTGGGATTATAGGCATGAGCCACCACACCTGGCTCTCAGGGGCATCTCTATCCCATGCCTATCATAGTTTCTGGGAATTATCATCAGTGTTTGGCCTGTAGTTGTGTCACTCCTGTCTCTGCCTCTTGTTCACATTGCTTTCTCCTCTGCATATACAGCAAATCTCCGTGACATTGTATTTTAAGGACAACTGTGATTAGATTTTGAGCCCACTCAGCTAATTCAGGATAATATTTCTGTTAACCTCCTTAATTTAACCACGTCTATATTGACCCTTTTTCCCTAATGAAGCAACATTTCCAGGTTTTAGGGATTAGGACCTGCTATCTTTGGGTAGCCATTATTCAACAAATTACACTCAGTATAGACATTTTCCAGGATTGTCTTCCATAGTTCTTTCCACAAGGCAGAAACCGAAGCTTAAGGCTCCAAAATGTGTCCATCTAAGCCTGCCTCTTCCTGTCCTTTTCTTTTTTGCTTTAAAAATACATTTGTAGACCCGGGCATGATGGCGCACGCTTGTAATCCCAGCATTTGGGAGGCTGAGACCGGAGGATCTGGGTTCACAGCCAGCCTCAGCTACCTAGTGAGGCCCTCCGCAACTTAGTGAGACCCGGTTTCAAAATAAAGAATAAAAAATAGAGCTGGGGGTGGAGCTCGGAGGTAGAACGCCCCTGAGTTCAATCCCCAGTACCGCAAAAAAAAAAAAAAAACAAAAAAAAAAAAACAAAAAAACTTTTGTATAATTTTTCTTAGTATATCAGTATTATGTTCCATGACTTTAAATAGAAAAACTTAGCAAAATAAAAATATTACAACCCAACTATCCAAAGGTAGCCTATGTTAACATCTTCATTTTTTTCCCTAAGCATTGTGGCATCTTCAGCATATCATAACATACAAAATACATATTTGATAAGTAAATAAATGAACCAAGAAATCATATTGTAGCTTTCTGTTTTCTGATTATAAAAGTTGAACTTGGGCTTCCTAGGTCAAATTACATCTCTGCACTTTTCTAAGGTGAGTGGTTGTGCTACTCAACTTATTTATGCTTCAGCACTCCTTCTGTGATGTGGACAGTGCTGGTTTATCATAATCCTCAGTAGAGGTTAGCTGTTACAATTCAAGGGACAAAGGGGATTTTACTGCAAGAGGAAATTGTTGGGGAATGGATTTTGTATCATTTGGATTTTTCTCCTCCCAATTATAATGTTTGAAGAATGATATAAGGCAGGGAGATGTTCTGGACAAATGCTCAATGCTGTAGAATTGTAGATGAATTCATATATTAGATAAACATTAAGAAAAGTGTCCCTGCTAATTTTGAGAGTATGATTCTAGAATTTTGGTTTTAAAATAATACCTTCCTTTTTCTGCGCTGCTCCCACCACTATAATTAAGGACTTTATCCAATGAATCAAAACATGTTGACAAATAGAAGTGACCCCAGTGTAACTAGAATGAACATGTATAAGCTGCAGAGTGAATGTTCATGTATAGAGACTCTACTGAGGAAGAAATTCATGCTCTTCTGTCCAGAGGGGGAGCTCACAAAGGATAAGAGATCCTTGTGTCTAAAAAGACATGCTTAAAGGATTTTAAGTGAATCATATGGAAACACTGCACACATTTTGCTCCATCACAATTATGCTATTCTATTAGCCTCCTAGGATATGAATATCTGTAATAATGTTATGAAATTGTTTTTAAAATTAAAAGAGAACCTGGAATAATACTTCTCAAGTGCTATAGTTTATAACATAAAAGATCAAGTGATACATCTATATAACAATTTTTCTTTTTACTGGCACTTATAAAATAGTCTCATGCTATCATGTTTGCCATTGTTAAAATATTGTTTGAATATATTAGATTTATTACTTGTTTTGTGTGTTTTATTAGCTGAGGAAAATTTGCATATTATACTGCATGTACAGCTTTGTTAATATTATGCTATTTTTTATAAAGCAATTTGTAACAATGACTAGGTCACTGTTCCCCACATAGTGTGCACATCAGAGATACATGGGTAGATCCCACGATAGTACCTGTTGGCAAGTCTTTCCCTTATCTTTTCTGTCTCTAGTAGCAACCAGGAATCTGTGTGTGTGATTTCTAAAGGTAAGAAGACACTGATAACTACTTACAAAACTTCTTCAAACTTCTCTAAGAGCAGTTGTTGATTAGAAATTGAAAAATAAATTCAGTTTAAAAAACTAGAGGTAAAATCCTTAGAGCAGTTTGCATTCATTCTTTCATTTTTTTGTTTGTTTGTTTAAGCATATATGTAATAAGGATCTCCTATGCTAGAACCTTTGCCTTGTATTCCTGGAGCTCTATTTTCCTCCTTATCTATAAAGAGTGAAATACCTGTGTCAGTCATTGGGTAAATGCTTGATGTAAATAGTATGTAATATGTTTAGCAAAGTAATAGACAAGAAATGCTAGCAATCATCATTATCAACATCAAATGCTATGCTATTTATTATTATAATTGCAAATTAGATGTCTACTTGTTTTGGATAGTCTAGCCTTACAAATTTGATAAAAACTGATAAAAAAAAGTCAGGAAAACTGACTTCAAAATTTTAGTTCATTTACCTGGTTGCTTGATCAGCTAGATAATAATGCTAGTAGATATAAATTTAACCTTTACTATAGTAATTTCATTATTTTATGATTAGTATGAGCCCAAAATATCTTTGATGGTTCTTTAATATAAGAAAGATTTTTAATATTAAAAATGGCTAATGAATACTATATACAAGGCATTTTTATACAAACGTCTTATATATTAGCTCACAACGATGTTATAATGTGGATTCTATATCCCATTTTAAGGATTAAAAAAACTGAGAAATAGCAAAAAATATTTCATCTGAAGGCATATTGTTAAATGTGGCAGAGTGGGAATCTGACTCCAAAATATGATTTACTATACCACAACTTCATTGTTTTGGGCAGATTATTATATGGCCAGGGCACTTGTGAATACACTTTTATTGTGGATACATTTTTATACCTCTTGTAAACATACAATACCCTGTTATTTTTCTTGACAAGAACTTATATATAATACTTTTTTTCAATTTTCTTCCTTCCCCAAGTAATTCTTAGAAATAAGAATGCAAAGACATTATTGCTTTTCTTACCATTATATTCCCTGTGCCTAGGACAGGGCCAGCACATGCAAAGTGTTAATAAGTTGTTTTGAGTAAATTAATGAAATTACTTGCTACAAAGAAAAATTTGAACCAATTTATATTACTGTAATAAAAAATAGTAAATAATTTCTATTTCAACTTGATCTCATTTCCAAATTCTGTCTAGTCTCATTTTTTAATGGGACACATATATATTGTCAAGGTGAGTCTTTGCTCAGTTTCTTGTGATACTCATGAGCAGTGTTCATTCTTGGAAAAAAAAAACTCTCATCATTTTGTTTAAGAAACTAACAAAGCATGGATTTATTTATTGTACAGGCATGCATTTCCCAACCCAAGTTCTAAATAATGAGATTCACATGTCTATTTTTAACAACATCTAGCCTTACCCCAATCTCTTGTGGTTTTGGCCCAGTGATCTGATATTAACTAGAGATGAGATTTTTTTTTAATAGCAATCTTAAAGTATTATATTTATCATATTATCCCATTTTGAAGTTTTAAAAGTTGTTACAGAGATATTCACTATCAAGAATAAAAATAAGGCTATTTCCAGTCTGAATATGATGATTAATTACTATCATGTAATTATTGCCATATGCACTGAACTATCAAAAAGATTCCACTCCCTTCATATAAATGAACCTCTTCTCTTTGATAACCCAAAATTTGCAGTGAATTATATTGAACTTTATGGAGTAATTTACACCTCTACTCTGTCTATTTTATAACTCAGGATCAGTATCAGTTTTTCATTACTGTGATAAAACACCTGAGGAAAGCAATTTAACAGAGAAGGTATTTGGTTTTGACTTCTGGTTTCAGAAGTTTTAGTCCATGATTGGCTGGTTCCATTGATTCTGGGCCTGTGTAAGGCAGAACATCATGGTGGAGGGATGTGGTAAAGCAAAGATGCTCACCTCATCGCAGCCAGGAAGTAGAGAAAGAAAATGGGATCAGAACTGAGGACAAGATTTACCCTTTCCAGTCATATCCCCACTGATCTATTTTCTCCAACTAGGCCCAACTTCCATAGATTCCACCATCTTCTAATAATGGTATCAAGTTATGAATTCATCAGTGGATTAGCCCATGGATGAGATTAGAGCTATCATGATCCAATAATCTTCCCAAAGCCCCACCTCTGAACACTGCTGCTTTGGGGACCAAGTCATTAACACATTAGCCTGTGCAGACACTCCAATTCAAACTACAGCAAGATCTCAGTGAAAGATTCAGACTTCATCCCTAGAGACTTTAGAGTGTGCAATAAAGAAATCACTTAGAAAGTATTGAAAAACCAATAGATTGTAAAAATATCCCAAATTTTAGCCTCATGGTTTCTATATAAGGTGATTATTCTAAACATTTTAATTAAATTATTTTACTTACTGGATGATAGTGAATTACTATAGCAAATGTTTGTAAATTTCAGACTATTCTGCCTTAAACATTATATACTACATTTAAACTATTATATTTACATTGCATTTTTTTGTAAAATGGACAAAATATAAAAATTCTGTAATGTCAATTTGAAAATGAAAATAAAAATCTCAGCCAGAAGTAGTTGTTTAACATGTACAAAAACGACAGCAAAGAATTGCATTACTTGAAGTCTTCTCATTGTCCTATATGGTCATTTGAGTTTTCATGCAGGTGTTGTTTATGTAGAGAGTGGGTTAAATTTGATTAAATGGCACATGTACAATGTAAGAATGTAAGTAGAGCCTGAAAACATAAAATTAATAGGAACAATACACAAAACACACATATTTGCATAAAATAAATATCGTATCTATCTGGAGAGTAAGATGCTATATTCTAAAACTAAGATAAATCATGAATCGAATTCGTTTATAACATAATATCAGTAAGTAGAATAAACTCATAGTTGGCATAATGGATAATGCTACCTTGTATAGAAACCATATAGATTAACCCTATATAATAAAAGAAAGGTCAATGATGATAAATAACTTCAAATTATTTACTAATTTTAAAGAGGTTATTAATAAGACACAAGTAAACAAAGTAGGATCTATGAGCCAGGAAAATGGAAATATAATGAAAAATAGGAAAATTTGCTTCCTGAAGGAGGAAAAACAAAGGAGGAGGGATACTTCTTATCTACATTTACTTTAGTTTTAGTTAGAGAGTGTTATGCTTTATCACTCAAAGCCCAGAGGAAGGAAAGTGTTGAAGACTATAATTTTCTGTGCTAAACCAGGTAGAGAGTTTAGTAAAATAATAGTTGAGATAAATATTGCTTCAAGCTGGGAAAAATGTGCAATGTAACAGAGTGGACAAAACCATGGGTTTTTTAGTCTAGCACATTTGATTTTAAATACTGACTTTCTTACACTAACTGTACCATTCACTCAAGAATCCACTAAATACTAGACATTGATAGCAAATTAGAAATCAATAAAAATACATTTTAAATGTAGTTAACTTGAAAAAATGAGTATCAAATACTCAAGGAAAGAATGCCATCCTAATGCAAATGGGAGTATGATGCCATTTACAGAAAAGTCATTGGATATATCATAGAAAATTGTAGAAAGCAACAAAAAGATCATAAAAACCGTAGGAAGTAACTAAAGTGTAAGAGTAGAAAAATTAGCTTAAAGATGTGTGGTAGAGTCAGGCCACACAGACCTTTGTCATAGAACAAATGAAAGCCTTTGAATATTTTTTAATCAGGAAAGTTGTAAAATCAAATTTTGGTTTCCAAAG
Organism: Graphiurus murinus; assembly: GCA_004027655.1. NCBI lineage: Eukaryota > Metazoa > Chordata > Mammalia > Rodentia > Gliridae > Graphiurus > Graphiurus murinus. Next base: position 10,858 of record PVLC010007405.1, on the reverse strand, counting down.
ATTATTCTGACTACATTTAAAGAAAATGGATTGAAAGATATTAGAGTATTATGGAGAATCTAGTGAGGATTGTTAGAAACATTTCATGCAATAGGCATTAATCTATTCATGATAGAGGAGCCCTTATAATCTTAAACACCTCCCATTAGACCCTACCTCTTAACATTGTTGCATTAGGATTGTTTGCAATTTGGGGAGGAAACATAACCAACCATAGCACAAGGGAAGGCTAATTATAGCTTTAGCTAAGTTATTTAATGTCTCTACCTTGATTTTCATCACTATAAGATGGGGAAAATAATACCTCCTTCATGAGAATATTTCACAATCAAATAATGTTATGTTGGGGCCAGGCATGCTGGCACACTCCTGTAATCCAAATACTGGAAGACTGAGACAGGTCCCCAGCTAGCCTCAGCAACTTAGTAAGACCCTGTTATCAGGAACATAAAGGATTTTGATGCATATTATTGTATATTGGATTATTAATACACCTTAGATATTTACTGACGATGATGATATATGATGTTTGCTATCATATTAACATTTAGGGCTTGTGCATTTACAGGGTACTATTTTTCTGCCTGGAAATAAAGTGCTTGAACATTCTGGCAATGAAGAGAGCCCGGGAAAATTCCTTTTTGAAGTAGTTCCAGGTAAGATATTTTTCTGGTTTGATGAAATTATTGCCATTGGATGTTGGGGAAGGTGAAGTCATAACAGATATGTTTTAGTCTTCTTGAGTTACAGCTAAAAACCTCAAGGCAAGTATCAAATATTTTTAATATCTACACAAGTCTATACATTTATACAAGTGGATGTGTACAGAAACACATATGCATGGCCACATGACAGTTGCATTTCCATTTGTCCACAATACTAGAATTGACCAGAAGTCATGGCACAGCACTTTTAAGGGACTATTGGAGAAAATAATTGATTTTATATTGTTCTTATGGTAGAAATTTCACAAGGCTACATTTCCTTACAAAACTGCATTTAATTAAGTAATCCTTTATTATAAAGGCAAAAAATCAGATATTTTTCAATGAATGACCAAGTATTATAGTCTTGTATCTCAACTTTGCTCTCAATGAACTACTTCCACATGTTTGGCTTGAAGAGTTGAGGATGTCTCTGCCAAGTCATCAAACTCTGTAGTTAGTTTTCAACAACATCTGTTCATTTTTCCTAGGCATCTGCACCCATCCCTATTAGCACACTTGATCCCCACTTAAATCTTTGAATAACCTAGCAACAATTTCTCCAAAGCCATGATCTACCTCTTTGATCAGTTCGTCAACCTTTTTATATCCCTTGATGTAAGTAAGAAAAAGGGAGTTAAGAATGTGGTTTTTATAGTATTGGCTGTGGCTGATCCCATTATGTGAAATTGATATTGACACAATCACAGTCTAGGGTGGGTGTGAATTTATTTGGGTGAAAAATATGTAATTCATATCAATAATGCTAGCAGAAAGGCAGTCAATAAAACATATTTTCCCAGATTTATAAAGGCTGGGAATCTAAAATGTGAAAGCATATTTTTTTCCTCTCAATGAAAACAGCTGTAGCACTAAGTTCATCTGGCTCACAATGGAATCCATGACTAAATGTTAATTAATGCTGCTGAAGTGCAGAAAGGTTAGTCAGATGCATTGTGTTATTTGTTTCCCCCTAGGGAAAACATATTGTAAGAAACCTGAATCTTGTTTGCCCTATTAAAATCCTTTTATTCTTACTTCTTAGTGGAATACCCGTATGGAACCAGATTCCAGATGTTGCAAAAGCTTTGAAGTATCAGTAGAGGAAATTTCTTTCCCTATTTATTCTCAAATAGCAGTGCCTGTTGGCTTTTAAACCACGGTGGCATTAAACTGATGGCTTTGACTTTTCATCTTCAATAATACTAGAGGTTTACTTTCCCATTTGGTCTGCAAACTGCATAGAGATTTCATCTTTTGGGGAAGAGGTTCTAATGTAACATAGATGGATATTCTCAAGACTCTTTTAGAGAGAAAACTATTTTCAAGCCCAGAAAGTCATGGATAAAACTTCTCCTCCGACTTTGCTGTTATAGGGCATATGTTTCACATACAATACATATGACACAATGGATTTTGATGAGCAAAGTTTAAGACAGTGTAATATGAAATCTAAAGGTTATTCTTTCAAAAAATTTTTGGAGAAAATTCAGGCTTGTCACTGTAATTATGGAGATAAATATAGTATGCCCATAGTTCATTTGAAAAAGAAGATGCTTTCGAATTATTAATACAATATGTAGTGGCTTCTGAGTTAGGTTTTATAATTCTGAATCATCTTATGGAGTGTGAGGAGAATGTATGCCAAATGCTTCTTTGAAGTACAGCTGGAAACACACATGGATATACTGACAATCTAGTGTCTGTTTTATTAATATCTTAGTATCAGTCACTGTGGCTTTACTGGTGTGACCCTGAATCAGGTTGGCATTTCCAGTAAATACTTTTGTACTTGTATAGGAATTTGGGCATCTGTTTCACATGGTTTTCACCATGTTTTGCAAAATCAGAATTATTTAGGGATAACAAGACACTTGGTTTATCTTTGGAAATGACAAGATGATGCTTTCCAATTTTTCCAGTTGTGTAATGGTTTAACATGGGAATATGGGCTGTCACAACAGGGTGCTTTCATTTGTCAGAACTTGTAGGAGGTAGGGAGGATTGCAGAAATGTGGTTGGTACTTTGTACAGAGCCCTTTGTTTGCTTACTTATATAACACATAAATGTTATATATTGTTTCTCTCTGTAGAATTCTCTTTATTGTATTTAAGTGTAGAACACTTTTGAAAACCTGTTCTAAAAATGATGCATGTAGACCTAACACACTTCTGTCTCTATGGACAAATATTTCAAGTTTAATACCCAAGGTACAGGAATGAATAGGAGAGAATTAAATCCTTTAATCTCATCTGGTTATAATGGTTTCCACCAAAGCTAACAAAATCTTCCAAAATCCAAAGAAAGAGCATTCTAGCATTGTATGCATACAGACACATTGTGTGTGCATATGTCCAGTTTATCCACATGCACACTATATGGCTTTATAATTAGCCACTTAGATGTAGAAATTGTTTTATTTATTTGTTTTTGCTTTAGTCTGAAATGTCCTGTGAAACTAAGAAATAATCATGTGCAAATAAGAAAAATCAATAATATCCAACACAATTGAGGATCTCAGTTCTTTTTCTATTAGTTATTTGCATGTGTTTATATATTATACTTCTATCCAGGTTTTAGAATTTTGTAAAAACATATCTGGAAAAACAATCTACCATAATGTAGGGTTAATTCTGTATAGATTCATTATCCTCTGAAATGAATTATCTCTCTGAATAGTGCCATGATTTACAGCATTTTACTCCAATTTTGTCCAATTTCCCTACTTGTTATTCAAAAAAATGTCAGCCAAATTGGCAAATTTGAAGACTTTGCTGTCAGACATGCCAAACTTTCAAATGGAGTGAGCTTTTATGGCCAAGTGCTAAGCTTTTGGGAAATGTGGTTGAGAAAGGAATGTTGGCAGATCTTTAACATATAGTACTTGAAGAAAGAAAATGCAGTTGGTCTCTTTGCCTTTTAAAATGTTTTCTGGTTGAGTTTTCCTTGTGATATATTTAAGTAAACAGAATAATTAAGAAAATAATGATGTTTTAACTTTCTTAGAAGAATGGTCTCTCAGAGAGAGGAAAAGAAAAAGCCAATGATTCTGTGAAGAGATAGGCAAAAAGAGACAAAGGAGTGTAGACAATTTCATCTGGTTAGGAACTACATCTTTCTTGCTCATTACTGCATCCCTGTATTTACCATGTCTATAGAGGAATCACAGTCATATGAGATTTTCCATGTTGAACTCCTGTCTCCTACTGTGTAGGATCTTTCCTTTCTTCTTCCTGGTGCAGCAGAGACCTTGTGGTTCTAGGGGCTGAAGTGAAGGAAACTCCTGGTGTTCTTCCCTTTCCTACTTCTCTGTCTTTCTCTCTGGTGAAGAAACTAAGAAAAGGATGGGAGAAGGTTATATTGCTAGGGTACAGCCCTTAACACTGACAAGTAATGACATAGGCTGACACTTTCATGGGGAGTATATGTGGGTTTTTCCATGATCCTAGGATTGGCAATCCACTTCACATGGTCGGTTACTCCTACCTTGGAGAGGAGACAGTCCTGCTGGATGGAGTACAAGTGTGCTTAAAAGCCAGCTGCTTCCTTTTGCTTATTCATGTACCAGGACACTCATGCTTCCTGGACTGTCAAGTCATAGAAAAGCAGGCTGTTTCCCTGTTGCTGCCTCACTCTTCTTTCCCTTTTGTCCCTGGGTCATCAGCTCCAATGTCAATAAGATCAGTGACTTTCAAGTTTCAGAGGCCATCAAGATTCTCCAGCTCAGAGAAGAAATGGGCAATTATTCTGGCACACTTTAAAATTTACAAGAAACGTTCTTGTGTATTCTAAACTTGTTCTGGTAGATGGAAGAATCTCCCCCGCTCCTCAAAATATAGTGTTATCTTGAAAACTGCTTTCTCCAAATAGCATTTTCTGGTTCTCAGGTCTCCTCTTATAGTAATCAGGGGGCAGGATTCCCTCTCTGGCATGTTTTATTTCAGTAAGCCCCGTAGGGAAGTGTCTCAGCACAACACACATTGGTCTTTCAACTTAGAATGTGGGATTTTTTTCTTCTTCAGGTTTAGGCCTTCGCAGCCATCCCAAGATAATGAGGGGGAAACTTTTTATTTGTATGTCTATAATTTTAAAATAGGTTTCCAGGGAGCACAATCTAATGGAGAGTTGTGTTATAATACTGAGCAGTGCTCCCTGGAGACAGTTCATCTGTGAGGGACTACATCTGGTCCCCTGTGCCATCTAACTGATGTCGTCACTGATCTATGGGGAGCTCTGAGGCTGGGATGCCCTTCAGGATTGCTCTAAACTGAAAGGCTGGGCCCTTGTCTGCTGGTGTCTATTAATACTCACCTGGGAGGAAAGGAGACAGATAAACTCAGGTAAAGCAATTCTCTACCTCGGAGGACAGTAACTCACTTGAAGGCTCTGTGTGCCTTCAGCAGTAGTGTACCAGTTTCTTAGGATTAAGACAAAGCATCTGTGTTCATGACAGTATCTATAGCTGTATCTGTATCTAAATTTCTGTATCCCAGGCAGAAATATAATTATCTCCACTCTACAAAAGATGACACTAATGCATAGAGAAGCCATTTTATTGTGCTCAAAAAGCTCACAGTGACTGGTGAATCTATATGTAGGTATGGTAGGTATGCTATTGAGGATGTGTTCATTTCAGTGTGTGAGGAGGTCTTTGTTTGAATGTGTCAGTTTGAGTATATTATTGATTTATAGGTAAAGTTTCAGGAAAGCAAAATAAAATTTTATATACAACAAAATAATCATTTTATGTATTTTAAATTATATAAAATAAAATGACATATAATAATTTTGAAGGCTTAAAATGAGCTAGCAGTACATTTCAACCTGGAGCATATCTTCTGAGATATCAACATGCAAAGTTATTTATTTTTTTTAACTGAAATAGATACACTGGTATCTCTTTTCAGCTCATCCATTAAGGATGAGATCTTTGGCACTTGAGAGGAGTAGACATTTTCACTATTTGCAAGTATTTACGTGTTTAAGCCCATCATAAAACAAACACCTTATTAAGGTGCTCATTTATAATTCTTTTGAAGGCACATTCTAAGGTCACAGCTGTTCAGTGATAAAGAGCAGGGAGAAAATTCATTTGCAAGCAGTGGTCTCAATTCCATGTGAGTAACTGTAGCAAAGGAAGCTGCTGTATGTAGAAAGTCTTTTCCACAGAAAACGATTGCACTCTGGGATCCAGTTCTCTTTATTATAGAATAAACAATGCCGAAATTGTTCTCAGCTTCTTCACACACTGGCCAAGCTATCACTCACTGTCTTTCCATCAACAAACACACCTGATATTAATCATATGCTGGGAATCAGCCCATCAATCAAGCAAACACCCATTATGGGTTTCGAGGGCAATTGCCAATATTCCAAATCTGCAAAGCCCCATCACAGCCCAGTTCCAAAAATCAATAACAAATAGAAATAGGAGATTGTCTTATCCTTTTCTTTCCTCAGGGAAAGAAATGAAGAAGTAAATGCAGAAGAAAAGGGGATGAAGAACAAAGATGTAGCTATGGAAACAGAAAGAATAAAAACATTTTTTGAAGGGTAATCTAACATGATTTTGATCTGCCTAGAAGCAAATTGAAACCCTTCAAAAAAGGACAAGTGTTATTTACCTCACCTTTTGCCATGACTATGCTAATTAGGTCTACTATCCTCAGACAATTACTCATAATTCTATAAATTTCAATAAAAATAATACCATTCTAATTATTTTACAGAAGGAATTTATAGGAGCTAAATGAAAAGCTAGAGAACATGAGTGTCTAGAGTATCTAATAATTATGCATTATGGATCCTTTTGTAAGAAAAACTCGTATAGCTAGCAAAAATTTACATAATTTTGAGGGCTGGGAGAGCTGCTGAAACACAATCATGGATCACAGGTTAAGAGTAATAGTTTAAATTTAGCACCAGAGACTTTTTTTCATCTTTATCTCATGATTTAAATGTATATCTATATTTAGCTATTCACCTCTATTTTCCTATGCACCTATTTCTCCTAGGTACATGCTTATATAAACATGACACATTTTCTTTATTACTTGTAATTATCTCATATACTAATCAGTTATTAGATTTTTACCTCTCTTGTTCAGTTATACTTTTCCTGGTTCTATGTGTAATTCCATAGACTTATTTAATGCATTTATAAAAGAATATCCTGGATAGAACATTTCATGGGTCTGGAGGCTATAAAATTTTTAATTTACCAAAACTCAATCCTACTTAGATGATCAGTGCAGCTGTGTTATATAATAAGCCAACTGAGAAATAAATATTTCTGACATATTCATGATTGTCTTCTGGGAAAGAAAAATACTTGGCCAATTTTTGAGTTTTTGAGATAATTATGTAACATCAGCCTTTGAAGTGTACCATCATGTCTGTATTTGTAACTTCTGGGTTGAACAAATAAAGTCATTTGATACATTAATTTACTGTCATTTAAAAATGTAAGTCTAATTTGGCATCTATTTTATATGAAAATGTGGGGATATTTTAAACATGTTTTAGCATAAAACTTGGTCATTTTTGATCACCATATAAATATGTTGCTAAGACATTTTAATTTTACAATAGTCTCTTTTATGCTAGTGCTGTAAGTTAAAATCCATGCAATTATATTTGTTATCCAAAAGCAACTGTGATAAATTGTCTTTTTTTTTTTTTGTCTGCCTAGGTCTGTAGGCAGCCCTGAAATTTTTTGTTTTGCTTTTTTTTTTTAAATTTGTGCAAATCAGTTAGAAAAATGTGAGTAGGAGTTATTTATGGCATGAAAATATAATTCTATATACAAAAGTATTTCAAAACATGAATTAAATAATTGCACTGGTTGAAAAGTAGCAAGCTTTAGCTACTATGTATTCTTTTGTTTTACAAAGAGTTTTTGGAATTTTTTTTTTCTCAAATTCTCTTCCTACTTAAAATATACACTTAAAAGAGGCTATTAACATGGTTCAATGAGCATTTTGCAAATGCCTTTAATCCTTTGAAATTCTGGCTAATGTCATTTCAACCAATAGCCATTTAGGGCATTTATGTACTGGTGAACTGGTGATCACACTATCATTTTATGAAAAGTGTCCATGTGAGGAATGTGTTCTCTTACAGTGTCTGCATTTATGCTGATCCATCCCCATCACTGTATACTAGAGCAGGGACCAGTGAACATTTTCTGTAAAGAAACGGAGAGTCAATAGTTAAGGCTTTTCAGGCCATAAAGTCTCTGTTACCATTGCTCAACTCTGCTCTGGTAGTGTAAACAAATATAATTATAAAGATAATTATGTAACATCAGTTTTATTGGGCTGTGTCCCAATAAAACTTCATTTGTAGACACCAAAATGTGAATCTTAAACAATTTTTAAATATCAGGAAATATTATACCTGTTTTGATTTTCATTCAACCATTTTAAAAATGTAAAACATAAGCAGAGGGACAGATCTGGCCCATGGGCCACAGCTAGATAAAAAAAGCAAACCTATGAAAAGAAGGCTAAAGATATGAACATAAAACCCTAATCCCTACTGGTGCCACCAGAGCTAGAATTAGAACTCTGAGAGGGCCTGTCTCTCAGGCCATGGCATCACCCACTGACTCAAAATCATGATTCATAAACTGGATGCCAGCATCTACTTAGAAGAACCAAGTCCAAATAATGTACTTCAAAAAATAATTCCACTGTCAACATGATTTGCATTATGATGTGAGACTATAATATACCAATAAAAGCATATTAAAACTAAAAAATAAATCACGATTAACCTAAAAAATGGTGACCAAACTGAAAGTCTCTCTTTTAAACCCTGTCTTAGCTCACTAAGAATTCCAGATCCTCACCAGTGCTAAAATCTCATATGTGGCTTTTAGAATAATGAATGTCATTAAAAGGAAACTGGGGCTTGTAATCCCAGCATTCGGGAGGCTGAGACCGGAGGATCCGGGTTCACGGCCAGCCTCAGCTACCTAGTGAGGCACTCCGCAACTTAGTGAGACTCGGTTTCAAAATAAAGAATAAAAAATAGGGCTGGGGGTGTAGCTCGGAGGTAGAACGCCCCTGAGTTCAATCCCTGGTACCGCAAAAAAAAAAAAAAAAAAAAAAAAAAGGAAACTGGGTATCTTGGGCATGAAAGTCACTTCCTATACTTAGTTCAATCCACATAAGTTTAGGGAGCTATTTATAAGGATTCCAAGATGGAAAGGATCAAAGAAGCCAAAAGTATCTTTTACATTTTCATTTTAAAATGTACATTAGATCTTACACTACTAAGTATTTCACAAAAAAATAAAAAATTATTTTGTTACAGTTAAAACAAGCATAATTAACAAACACTTCTCAGAAGAGGGTAGTTTATTTTACCTACCACTCATTTATGAACACCTCCCTGGCTTCTCCTAACCCCACTGGTTTCCCTTTAGCATCAGTCTGCACTCTCTCATTATATTCAGATTTAATGGTTACTGAAACATGTATCAGACCTTGTACTTGCATATGCAAGGCCTTATATGCAATAAGTTATTTAATATCACTTATGGTAGACAGCATTTTACCTACTGGCCATGGGTGCACAAATTCATTTTCCAAATGAATGCTACAACTAGGTTCATATCCATCTGAGCTTACAAACTACATACCATTGCCTTCCTATACCACAAAGATTATGGTCAGTTTATTATCTAGATTCCACTGGGGCCAAATATCCAAGAATTAAGAAAAAGAAGGATGACAAGAAAAAATGAGGTTATAGGTTTAAAAGTCAGTATGCTCGGCATTTTCTTCCTCTCTCGTGGATACACATATTTCTTGTATTTATTCTCTTTCTGCCTCTTCTTGGAAGGTCTTAAGAATGGAGATGACACCTTCTTTTCCTAATGCTCAGGAGAGTGCTGTCATGTAGTACATGTTCAGAGATGCTTGCTGAATTAATGAGTAAACTGAACCTCACTTTTAAGTTTTTAAGTCTATGGAATGATTGCATTGAATTCGTCAATATTAGAAGAACCTTCCAACTCTGAATTATTTAACTAGGTTGTAGTTTCTCCCCAGTGACTTTGGAAACTGGAGACTAGAGAAGTTCATTAACCTCACACACTCTTTAATTTTCATATAGTAATCCTCATTGCCTCATCCTTCAGCCCTTCATTAATACTAAAACCAACAGTGTCTTTGATTACTCCAATGACAAGCTATTTATTAACGAGTTATTTGCCAGAATAGATGTGTTTTCCCTCTCATTGTTCTTTGTGGCATGGTTTTAATTATACATTCTGAGACTGTTTGTGTTTACCTGCCTCTTTCATCCAATAATTGAAAAGGGCTTTGCAATCGAATCAAGCTAAGAAAATAGACAGTAAAACACTAAACAAATGTCAGCTGCCGTTATGTGAATAGACTTTTCTCCAGGCTGCTCTTTTTCTCTGGAAGGGTTTCTTTGAACTGTATCTTAGCTAGAAAAATAGTATGTTTGGGTAAGTTGATAGACAGCATACAGAAAAACTAACAAATTAGACATGATGGGGGAAGTAAAAGGAGAAACCAAACTTCATAGGAAAAGGAATATATAGAAGAACAAGAATGAGTGTAGAGCAAAACAGCTCCTGATAAGGAAGGGTAAGAAAAGCTTGCAGCAAGGACAAAACTGGCTTTATCAGTTTTATCCTTGAGTCCTGTGCCAACTCTAAAAAACAATTTAGCTTTTTCTTTTTTTTTTTTAATTTTTTATTGTAGTAATTCGTGCAATATAGCATACATCTTTGTTAAGTACAAGTTGTTAACAACATATTTGCACACAATTCTCATTTGACCCCTTCCCCAATTCTCACCCCATTCCCTCCACCTCCCTCCCCCTCAGGTTCACATCAGTGAGTGACCTTGATATGATTGTGTAATTACATCATGTGCTTTAGGGCGTCCCTCTGCCCCCTGCGTCCACTACACTTAGATCAACTTCGTTGCTTATTGAGGATCACTCCTTTTCATCTGGAGACCCTCCTATGCCCCTTCTTCTCCCTAGCATCCACATATTAGGGAGAACATATGCTTCTTAACTCTTTGTGACTGACTAATCTCACTTAGCATAATGTTTTCCAGTTGCATCCATTTCCCTGCAAAGAACATGATTTTATTCTTCTTTATGGCTG
>PVLC010007404.1:0-63606 GCA_004027655.1 Graphiurus murinus | reverse complement strand
TTCTTCTTAGCTTTTAACCTTTACCCCCTGCTTTTCCTCTGCTTCGCCTGCTCTCTACTAAAAGAATAATTCATTTACACTTTTGTATTTTTTCCGCTGCTCCCCTAATCTCAGCAAACACTATAGGAAATAGCCTTTCCAGTTAAAGATGTACCCACTTAACTCCAGGAAAAACAAGGCTGTAAAAATTCCTTTTTTGTATACCTTGTTGTAATGAGCATAAATATCACTCATGAGATGAATTAAAACAGATGCGCCTTAACATACATGGTGTGTAAGCGTACTATCACTCGCTCTCGACCTCGTCTCGACCCCCACCTAACGAGGGACCCCCCAGGCTCTACTGCTTCTTCGAGGGCTGGCCCCCGGCATGTGCCTATGTGTTGAAGTGTTGGGCCTATGCCCTCTTCAAGTAGCTGCAAGGTCCTTCTGAGCATTTTCTATATGCCATTTAATCCTCTTTAGCAACCCGAGGGGGCATGGAGGGGAGGTACTATTATTCTCCTTACTTTACAGACAAGACACTGATCCATATGCAGGGAGAGTAAATAATTTTTGCCTGAAGTCATAATAGCTCAGTGATGAAGCTACTTTTTATAATTTACTCATTCCATTCCCAATTAATTTCCTGGAATTCAACTACTGGAGGAAAATCACACACACACACACACACACACACACACACACACACACACACACACAGAAAGAGAGAGAGAGAGAGAGAGAGAGAGAGAGAGAGAGAGAGAGAGAGAGAGAATATGAATGAATGAATGAATATATTTAATTGATGGAAACAGTATGGTGTTTTCACCTTTTCTGCTGAACGGGATGAGTCCTGGGCAATCAATCCTGAAACAGTTAAGCTTGCTGGAAAAGCCAAGTAAATAAATGTATATTTTAAAAACAAACTTAAAAATTAAAGTCTAATTTGCATTTAGAAAAGTACACCAATCACAAGTGCTCAGCTCAATGAATAAGGACAGAGCCAACACACCTATGCAGCCACAGCCCCGCACACGAAAGAGAACAGGATTGGAGCCTCACTTCCCCAGCCCCCTCCTTCCCCTTGTAAATGACTTTAATGATTTTCTAGCCACCTACAGAGAAGGGAAGCTCTTTGCTCCGGAGGCTGGGCACCCTGGAGGAATTAAGTAGATGAATTAATTAAAGAGTGCAGAGACACTGACCGAAGCAGTGGGAGGAGGGATGCACAGCCTTTCATTCCAGCAGTATTTGAGGGATGGCTTAGGAATTGTTAAGGGTAATTTCGACTCTTCGCAATTTTTGCTTCCCTGCTGACTTAGGTTTTAACTAACTTCCTGTCCTTGCTACTGAGGGAGCCCTCTGGTCAGTGGGATGCAGGAAACCCCAGCTGACAGGCTCATAGCCTAACTAAAGCTGCTCCCTGATCCAATGCCCCTGTCTCTGAGCACCAGGGATTCATGGAAGGGGGCAGAGAGCAAGATGACTGAGCCTGTCCAGAAGGGACAGGCGTACCTCAGTTTACCCTTTCTGCTTCAGGGGTGAGAGGTGAACAAGGGCCCTAGAGAGAAAGCAAGGAATTAACCTAGCCATCCCCTGGGAGGCAGTTCCCCTTCTGCCTGGGGCTCCAGCCAAGGGGAGGCTCTGGCCAGAGAATTAACTGCAGTGCCCACAGGACACAACCCTGGATAGGTTGCTTGTGACCCGATCAGATCAGCAACTTCTCCTCTTGGGGTCCACTCAAAGTGGGCTTGGGTCTCTGCTAAAGAGAGTGCTGTGAGCCAAGTCACAGGGAGAGCACTGGGTTCTTGGGAGGGTATGAGTGGATTGGTTGGGTTCTTCTGGCCTGGAAAGATGCATGCTGGGGGAGCAGCAGGTTGAGTTCCTATTGAGAAGTGGTGAGAGATGAAGTAGGACCATGTCCCCCAGCTCGATTGTTGTAGGCCTTGAGCATTGGGGAGAAGATTTTAACTGCCTCTTGTTGATTACTAGAAATCTTTGTTTGGATTTTGCAAAGAACAGCGATATAGTTGGGTTTTTTTCTGAAGATCACAGAGTCGGTGGGTGGCAGGGTTGGGGAAGCAGTGGGGAGAATGCAGCAGAGGGGAAGGGACAGGGGACCCACAGAGGACTGGTGATGTGGGCTAGTGAGGGGGCTGGCAGAGGAAAGGGGCCTTTCCACTGTCTGCACAGGGTGCTCGCTTATTTTATTTATTCATGTGTTTGTTCTCTTCTTCCCTCTTATCCGTGGTCTCCACTCCAGTTTCCTTCCCTATGTACAGCCACTCTCATGTCTGTGCCCTTTTGTTTGTACGTGTTCTTACACAATGTTTGTTGTTTTCTTGTCTTCATGGTATTTAAACAGCTTTTTTATTACAGGGAATTTTGAGCAGCACACAAGGAGATGGAAGAGGACAGTGAGCCTCCTGTGCCTGTCACGTAGCCTCCACTACTGCCAGTCTGTGGCCAGCCCCACCCACCTCCACCAGCTGTCATCCTCCCACACACTGGATCATTATCATCTATAAATAAGTCAGTGTGATCTCTGCGAGATAACACAACCACAACATCCTTATCAATTGCTTAAAAAAACCCCAGTATTTCCTTAATGTTATCACATAGGCCCTACTCAAATTTCCAGTCCTCTCATAAATGCTATTTCTTTCTATAGTTCCTTTTCTACAGTTTGTTCATATAAATCAGAATTCGATTAAGGCCTGGCTGATATTTCTTTGAGTCTCTTTTACTCAATAAGCTTCCCATTGAATCTACCCAGTTCCCCCACAGATGATTGTCCTGTAGCAAGCATTACCATAGTGTGGATTTGGCTGACCTTACCTCTGTGGTGCAGCTTAAGTTCGTCTGTCTTCTGGAGTTCCTTTGGGTTGGTAGCTGAATCTAGGGACCTGAAGATAAGTCTTTGCTTTTTGTGACAAGACTGTTGTGTGGTTTGTTTTGTGTCCTTCTATCAGGATACACATGATAACGAGTTCTCTCTTTTTTGTACATATTAGCAGCTATTAATGATCAGAGCAAAAGCCCATTAATTTATCAGTAGATTAGTTACCTATTGCTGTTATGCTTTGGATCTAGACTATCTCCCTACAGCTCCTATGTTGAAAGTATGGCCGCCAATGTAGTAAGGTTCAGAGGCGGGGCTTTTAGGCAATGATTGGATCATTAAGGACCTGTCCTCATCAGTGGATTAATTTACTGATAGGTAGATGGACTACTGGGAGATGAGACCTAGCTGTAGAAAGTAGGTCATTGGGGGTGTGCCCTGGAGAGGTCTTCTCCCCAGATCCTCTCTCTTTGCTTCCAAGCAGCCATGAGCTGAGCAGCTTTCTGCTCCCACATCCTTCTGCCATGATGTCCTGCCTCATTTCAGGCCCAGAGGAATGGAGCTGACCGACCATGGGCTGAATCCTCTGAAACCATGAGCCAAAATAAACTTTTCTTCCTCTAAGTTGTTGTTTTCAGGTATTTTGATCACAGCAATGAAAAGTTGACTAGCACAGCTGTGTAACACTATAGCTACAAATTTAGTGTTTTACTATAAAATACATTAATTATCTCACAATATCTGTGAGTCAAAAATCCAGGCATTAAGTTAGCTGAGTCCTTTGCTTCTAGGTCTCTTAAGTTTATAAACCAAGTTTTGTAGAGGGTGTCATCTGAGGCTCAGCTTGGGGAGGATCTGCTTCAACACTTAGGTGACTATCAGTGGGATGCAATTCCTTGAGATTGTCTGACCAAGGGCCTCAGTTCCTTGCTGGCTCTTGGCCAGAGGCCTCTCTGAGTTGCTTGCCACAATGACCTCTTTATATAGCAGCTTACTTCATCAAAGTCAGCAAAAGAGAAAGTATGCTAGACAGGTGGGGGCTATCATTGTATGTAACATAATAGAAGTGACATCCCATTGCTTTTATGTATTCTATTGATCTTCTAATAGAATCATAAGTCACAGGTTCCACCCATACTCAGGTGGAGGGTATTGCCCAAGAGTGTGACTATCAGAGGTAATTAAGAGCTTTCTTAAAGCCTCTCTGCCACAACTGGGTTTGTAAAATGGTGATATTCCAGAATCCAACTTCCCCTCAATATTTAGTTATCCACAGTATAACTCACAAAGGAGTCAGAATAAATGCTTAATCTTTCCCTTTTGTTTACCAGTTTTCAAAGCTGATTTGATTCCCTTGTATTCTCCAGTGATGGCCAGTTATTGTAGCATGTATTATTAATTATAGAAGTGATATTGTGCATGGTGTGATGGCTCATGCTTGTAATCCTAGTACTTGGGTAGCTGAGACAGGAGAAACGCAGGTTCACAGCCAGCCTCAGCTAAACTTAGTGAGGCCCTTAGCAACTTAGTGAGATCCTGTTTCAAAATAAAGAATAAAAAATAGGGATTGGGATGTGGCTTGGAGGTAGAATGTCCCTGGCTTCAATCTCCAGTAACGCACGTGCACACACACACACACACACACACACACACACACACACACACACAGAAGTGATATTGTGGTGAATATTGCATACTGTTTATTTCCTTTTCAGAAATTCAGTACTTTGTATTTCAGATGTATTCCCGATGTTGTGTGTACATCTATTTCTTAGTGTCCACTTGCTGGATAGTATTCCATGGAATACATCAGGTCGCTCAGTGAATGCCAAGACTGCCTCCTGCTGTCTGCCATGCTCATGGTGTTCCCTGGGCTCCTGTGCCTTCAATGGAATGACTGGGTCATAGAGTAGTCAATTGACTTAATTGCAGATTCCTTTCCAGAATGCAGATTGCTTTCCATGATGGCTGAACGATGCTAATCTCTCAGGAAAATGATTTATTAGCACATATACCTCAGCCTAATGAGGGAGGAAACATGTCAGTGTCCTCATGAATCTTATGCCCTTCATTAAGCTGACCTACATTTCTTCAGAGAGGTCTCAAAAACCATTCGTACCAGAAGCATCCAAGAAGTCGGAAGTGGAGAAATTGCTCCACACATCCAAAGCCACAGCTGAACAGGATAATAGGAGTCAAGAAGAGAATCATATAGTATTTCCCAACCTAGACTACTGCCACCTGGTAACTTGTCCAGAATCTGTTCCATGCCTTACAAATGAGGGAGGGGAAGAAGGAAGGAAGGAGGGGATAAGGGAAGGGCTGGGAATGAAGCAGGGAAAATGACTTCATTTATTTAGGAAGGGGCAGTGAGAGGGTGTCCTATCATTTACCTCTCTGCCATTTGCCTTATAGACACGGTAACTGAGGTGAAGGCTTCCTCCATGGGTCCTGCTGTATGACTGTGAAGCTGGCCTGCTGGCTCCCAAGGGGGCCTGGGATGGAGAGGGAGGTCATGGGGAGACATGTACAAAGGATGGAGATAGATGAGCATGAGCAGGGAGCTGAAGATAGAATCAGCTAAAGACTGAATAATAGTCTTTATTCGGGAGCCAGCAGAGGAGAGGAAATGCAAAGCAGGACAGATCAGTCTCTTACCATTTCATGGAGACCGTATGTCTTTTAAATACTTTTATAAGCAGCTATTTTATTCTTCACTATAACACTTGCAAAGTGGACATTATCATTTCTCTTTTGGAGATGTGGGAACAGAGACTCGTTTTTTTAGGAGTTTCCTTACAGTTAGAAAGTGGTGGGCTGGAGCCAGGCATGGTGGCACATGCCTATAATCTTAGTACATGGGAGGCTGAGACAGGAGGATCACAGATTTGAAGCCAGCCTCCGCAACTTAGCAAGACCCTGTTTCAAAACAAAAAATGAAAAGGGCTGAGGGTATAGCTTGGAGGTAGAATGCCTCTGGGTTTAACTCCAGTACTCCCGCCCTGCCCCCCCCCAAAAAAAAGTGTTGGGCTGTGATTCATATGATTCATATCCAGGTCCTTTGCCCTTTGTGTACACAAATGCACAGACATACATAGGGATGGCTTCAAGGACAGTGTGGTTAATAGAGGCGATTGCTGAAGAGAGGTCAAGGAGAGTGAGAAGAGGAAGTGGTTTCAGAAACTGTCTTAGGTGGACAGTCTGCTTTCTTTAGGTTGCCAAGTAGGGTGGCTGGAGGTCATATCTACTGATCTGAGAAGACTCTGAGTAGAAATACTGAAATCACTTGGGATCAACGCAAGGGGAAATGCATGGTTGGATCTTGAAGCTCCAGATTAGATGTAGTTTCAAGCAGAAATTTGTTGGGTTAATCATATAGTTAAGGAAACCCTAAGTGACCAGAATGACAATAGATTTTGCCCAAGTACAGACAAACAATGAATTGGAGACTATTCAAATGCCACTGATGCTGGAGGTGCTAGAAAAGGACTGTAGAAAGACCAAGTGCCTGTGTCAGTGGAAGGAGAAGGGGCTGGGAGAGCATGTATAGTTGTCTTACTTGCAAGCCCATTGAAAAATTAATGTGTTGGTATAGCAAGGGGCAATGGATGATCAGTGGCCTTTTTTGCCTGCATTCTAATCTTTGGAAAAGAGCATTTCAATTTGGGCATCTTACATGGCAGATTTTTTCCCCTCTCAAACAGCATTTTAATGAGCAGAACATAAATAAGTTCATTGCTTCCAAAAAATACAGAGACTGTAGTTGAAGAGGCAGAGTGCCAGCAAGTTGCCTTTTGGGTTTTAAAAAACCCAGTATTTCGTGACCATTGCAAGACCAAGGTTTTGCAGGACGGGCTCTTTATTGAAGCCAGGTGTGAGCTGTCTCCTCTTCCTGGCTGGGAGGCTGTTTCAGTCCTGAGGAGTATTTCCTGTGGTGGTTGTGCATTGCTGGCCCAAGTCCCAGGTGCCACCAGAGACTTACCAAGGATTCCTACAGTATCTCGTTGTTTTTTCTCCCTTCCTCCCCCTTCTTCTTTCCCTCACTTCCTTTCACAGTTCCACTCATAGGATATACCTGAAGTGTTTAAACAAATATTAGTAATTCCAAAACTGTTCAGCGTGACTGGAGTAGAACTTCCTCCCTACAACCATGGCGCCCTATATATTCTTGTTCACCCTTCACCAAAAGAAACCAGCATTTGCAAACTTTTGTTTGACAATTTATACTTTTGCAAAGTAGACCACAGTGCCTGCTTTACCACAGGCTTATAAGGAGGAAATTAAATATGTGAAAAGTCTTAGCTCAGTGCTTGGCAGACAGAAGGGTCTTGGTAAGTATTATTTACTCTAGATATAAAACCAGGAGGGCTGATTCCCTTCACCCCTCCAAAAACAACCGAGAACTCATCCCTTTTTTGACAGAGAAGAAGTGAGAAAATCATGAAAATAGGGACAGAGAAGTTAGAGAATGGACTAAGCTGGCTGCTTTGAAGTTGATAAGAAGTAGAAATTTGGAAACTCTTAATTTTTTAAACAGTTTAATCAAGATATCATTGAGATATAAAGGTCATATATATTTAAGATATACAACTTGACTTGGCATAGTGGTGCATTCTCATAATCCTAGTTCTTGGGAGGCTGAGATAGAATTTTAGATTTGTGGCCAGCCTCAGCAACTAGTGAGACCCTCTGCAATTTAGCAAGACACTGTTTCAAAATAAAAAATAAAATAGGGCTGGGGGTGTAGCTCAGAGGTAGAATATCCCTGAGTTCAATCCCTAGGGCAAAAAAACAAAACAACAACAACAAAAACCCCACATACATGTATACACACACACACACACACACACACACACACAACTTGATATTTTGTTATAGGTATACATTGTGACATGATCACACATCCCAACTAATTAACATGTCAATAATCTCTAAATAGTTGCCAGTTTTGTGCCCATTTACTAACATCACCCCAATCATCCTTACCCAGCCCTGGAAACTACCATCTTACTCTTTGCTTCTATGTGTCTGACTATTTTAGATTCCACATATAAGTGAGATCATTTAACATTTCTCTTTCTGTGTATGTTTCACTTAACATAATGTTGCCTAGCTCCAACCATGTTGCTGCAAATGGCTCAGAACCTGAGCTCACAGTACCACTGGGCCTGGGAACATCTCTTCCAAATGAATCTTTGTGTTCCCATGCCAGTCATATAGCAGGTGCTTTGCAGATTTTGGTGGTTTGCTGCTACTGAGACATAGGCCTGCTAGAGACTTGGAGGCCCAAGGGTGAGAAAACCCAAGTTGCCACACAGTCAGGGAAAGCTCTGCATCTGAGGCCTTTCTTCTCTTACTAGGAGGCCAACCTCAGAAAACCTATTTCCTGGCAGAGCATCAGGGAGTTATAGTGTCCTGGCCACTAGAGGACTGATCTTCTCAGTGTAGGAAAGCATCTTCATCCAATTAGGGGCCATTACTGTTAGTGACTAAAGACAGAGTGTGGCCTTCAGAGCTGATTTGTGGTTTAGCAGATGACCTGGTATCCCCATGTGTGGGTTCTGGTTCAGAGTCCCTCCTCAGCAAGTTGGCTTAGTTGTAGAGATGGGAGCTGTGCTGACTCTGGACAGGCTGCCAACAAACTGTGTGGAAAACTGATCTCACATAATCCATAGAGGTGATAATCTGCTTTAGGCATCAAATATTCTCTGTGGGGAAAAATAAGTCAGTAACATACTCACAGCAGAAAATTCTATCAGTGGCTTGTCAGAACCAAAGGTGTGATTACAATCTAACTTCAGTGTAACTACTTTGACTCTTTTGTGTGTTTTTCTCATTTATCTCGTGAGTCATAGAAATATTTTGATGACTACAGCAAAGTCTATGGCTATTTGTATTTAACTCCACCAAGCTGGAAGAGCTTTATCCAGCTATATAAAGAAATAGAATGCCTTGTTGTCGTGCTCCATCTGTCTAGAACATGGCCCAGCTCTTTCTTGCCTTTTGTTGGAAGCACGTGAGCTTTTAGAAGCTGAGACCTAGCTGTACGGAGCATCCCAATTTGTTGTGAGTTTCTGTATGCCTGGCTTGCTGCTGGCTCAGGGTGGTTCAGGAGACATTTCTGTTTTTGCCTTACCAGCATCAATTTCCATCTTTCTAGGAACTGGATACTGGATGCGTCTCTCTTGTGGAGATCATGTTTCACAACATGAGCCAGGCCTTCTCTGCCGTGGAAGAGGCCACTTGACCCAGGAGTCGCCTAGGAATTGGGACATGAGCCTGGTAAAGTCTTCCAGGACCTTTCTGCTGGAACTAATGGAAAAAAAACTTTCATTCCACTGCAGGGAGCTTAGCTGACAAAGGTCTTCCTGTCTTTTGGAGAGCACCTGTCTGACAGGTGGAGACAGAGGCAGAGCTCTAATGACATTGTTTGAGACCTTTTATCCAGCCTCACCTGAGGTCAAATGCATCCAGGCATGCAAACTCATTCCTTACTTTCTCGGTTATAGCAAGCTTGAGTTGAATTTCTGCCATTTAAATTGCAAGGGTCTTAACACTCATGTGCAAGATTTGGAAATGAGAATTCTTGATAGCAAGCTCTATGTACAGCAGGCCTACCTTAGCTATTTATAGCTATTTATGATGTATGTCTGACTCCG
Source organism: Graphiurus murinus (assembly GCA_004027655.1). Classification (NCBI taxonomy): domain Eukaryota; kingdom Metazoa; phylum Chordata; class Mammalia; order Rodentia; family Gliridae; genus Graphiurus; species Graphiurus murinus. Next base: position 54,123 of record PVLC010007404.1, on the reverse strand, counting down.
AGGCACTCTTAATGTAACTATTCATGTGGAAGTTTATTGGACAGCATCGACTGTTTGGATATCTAAGATTTGAGTTTCTTTGATCAACTAACGCTGAAGGAGCCCAATAGTCAAGATTGGGAAAAGGTAAATGAAAATGTAAGACACCTGCAGGCCTCAGCTGTCCGTAAACCAGGGCTCTTGTGTGACTGTTGCAGGAAGGGCAAGCAACTGAGGAGGTTCCTTCTGGATACTTTCTTATCACTCATCCCACCCTGCTGAAATATCAGTTGACCCAGAGAGTCAAAGTATTTTTCCCATGGCAAGACCAATGGAAAATGCAGTTCTCCTAATTTCCAGGCCAATTCTCCATCCAGACCACACTTACTTCCTGACTTGGGGAAGAAATAACCTAGCAGTCAGGAAGCACAAGTGGACACAGCAGTCTACAAACAACAGAGAAAAAATGTCCATTGGAAAATGCTAAATTTGTGGTCTGTGTAGCAGGGAGCCTGTGTGGAACAGGTGGGCTTTCTAGAGGCTTAAGAGGAGGATGGCAGGGCAGGGAACCTCCAAGTTTGCCTCCTCAGGCCAAAAGTTGTGGAGGCTCTGAATCAGGTGCAGTAGACTGCATGGAGCAGGAGGAAGAGCAGGGAAGGGAGACATAGAAATGAGCACGTAAGGCAAGTTGGACGAGGCGAAGCACCATAGGGTGGTTATCATCTCGTTCTTTCCTCCTACGTGTTGGGCTCCAAAGGAACACCTAGATTTTAGTATGGATTAGGTAGCAACACTGGGGCCTTGCATGGAGGTGTCAAGAGGGTGGGATATCAGGGGATAGCAAGGAAGTGGCTTTGTAAGAGAAGTAAAGAGAAGCAAGAGAAGACTATTTCTTAAGCCAGAAGCTGCCTTTGAGGTGAGTCAGCAAGGCATGGAATCCGGGGCTGCTCTGGAGACCCCAGACCTTAGGTCCTGACTTAGGGAGAGTACAGAGGGCCAGATAAAAGAAGCCTGAAGAGAGATCCTGGGATTTTCTATCATGCGGAGATCTCAGTGCACTGTCTGTTCTCACCATTATAGTTAGTTAAATAGGAAGGACCACTCAAGTCACTGGCATATGCTCTGCCCATTCCATGCAGGAGGCAGATGGCATTGTCTGCAAGTCTGGTACCCTCTGCCTGTCCTCCTACAGTGTACAACCCATTCCCCCAACTGGCCCTGGCTTTTATTCCAAACACTCAGCTGTGAAAGAGTTGTTCAATGCCTGTGTGCGACATGTCAGTTCAAGGCCAGGACAAAGCTCAGGAGAGGACCGATGTGGCGTCTGCTCTGGTCCTTCTGATTTCTCCATGCCCTTTAATTTCCTGCACTAGATTCTCCTTTTCAAGAGCTGTTGCCAGAGGTGTGCGTTATAGTTTGTGTTTCTAACCAAGAAAAAAAAAAAAAGTCCACGCTCTGTCTGCGGTGCGTCAGCATCCTCCCTGTCTCCTGTTACCAGCCTCTGCCCTGCCCCGTGTGGTTTATTTGGCTGGGCCTTGTCGACAGGAAGCCCTCTGGCTCGCCTCTGCAACATCAAGGTCTTCCCTCCACTCCCCCACCCTACTCCAAATGGGGAGAGTTTGGGGAGGCCCCCCAACAATCATTCACTCCATTAATTTTATGTGCAGAAAATGGGGGGATATGACTCCAAGAATGCATTTTGTAACACATGTGAGACCCTTGTGGTGTTGGAAATGGGAATAAATGGGCAACAAACACACATTATAAATTATTTGTTTCACCCACTCCATTTTTGCAACACATCTGAGAACTTTATGGTATCAGAGATGGGGGATAAATGGACAAACAAACACATGTTATAAATTATTTGTTTCACCTACTCCATTTGAATACTAATATGTCTGCATGTAGCTCTGAGCTCAGAAATATAGTCAAGGGACTGAGCACAGTAGCCCACAAGCACTGTCTACATCGCTGACCCCATAGCATGTCATTATGAGAATTAAAAATAGATGAGGAAAAACCACTCGATTCAGATGCTGTAACGACACCTCTAGAATGAGTCTCTCGTGAGCTGCTCAGAGGTTCTTTGAACACATGTTTGTGTTCAATAGCAGCTTCCATCTCTGGGTTCTCTGGCACAGACAGATGTGACTTAATGGGTGTGTGAAGTGCTCTTATTGCAGGTGTCCAAACCTGGGCTCAGACTGAGGTCCTAGGCCCTTAGTGTTTTACTAGTTGCTTTATTTTAGACCAGGGGAAAGCTTGGCAGCTCCTGATCTGCACCCCTGCCTTTCTCAGGACTCTGGTGTCTTGTTGGCAACTATTCCTGCACAGTGCCATCTTCTGCTTGGTCTCGCCATGAAGAGACTTCCTTTCGGGCACCTGGGGCAGACATTGCCACAACCGCAGGAGTCCTTCACCAAGTCTTCCGTAGGGTAGGGAGCTGGGGCTGGCTTACATGACGGAGCCAATGCTCCAGGGTTATGCTGGCTGACCAAGTTGGTCAGCTGAAAAATTCCTTAAAATATCCCAGGAGCATGTTTTTATTTTGTATTGTTGTTGAAAGGATAAATATTCCAAAACATTGATGCCAAAAGAGAGCTCACTATCATTTATAAAATTGGCCATGCTGAAAGTTAGAAAATTAGTTAAAAGGCTCAAATTATAGTTACAAAAATATCTCTGCTAATAGTTTACTGTCTGGCTTGAGTGAGTTTAACTTTAAGGTGTGGTAGCTCTGGAAATTTATTGTGAGTCACTATATAATAACTGGCTACACCATCAGGCACCAGCCCACACACAATTTTCCAGCACTGAACTTTGAATGTTTCATGTAAAATGAAAATAATACAGTCTTATTTTTTTTTCTAGGGATGAGGTGGTTGGCACCCATTTAGACTGCCAAAGACTTGTGAATTTGAAATTTCCTATGAAATTAAGATGCGTAGAGCATGTGACTAGTTTTTAGTTGGCAAATATAAACCTCCTTTAAGAGAACCGATGCATGTACAGTCTACTGTCTGTAGGCTGATTTCCTCCTTTGTGGGTTATTCGCTTGACCTGGACCATCATCTCTCCAAATGGCCAACTCAGCTCTTGGCATTGTAATTACACATTGGAAGGAAGACTAAACCAGAAAACACAGATGGTTATCTCTCTGCATGTTTTATTTTCTTTTTCCTAACTTCTGTTCTCTTTCTGAAGTTGAAAAACTGTTAATACAGTTTCTCCCATACTGAATCATAGACACTTTCGTGGAGGAGGTAGTAAGTGGATGTTCTTCTTTCTCTGTATACTAAAATTAGTCTTGAGTTTTCATGGTTATTCAAAAGCAATGGGGCTGGACCCATGTTAAACCAGCTTTCATAGTGTAAATTCCAAGGGGACGGATAATTTTCTGAAAGTCTAGTTTTGCCTGGGATGTCTTCTCTATTTGGAAAACCTTTCTCCATCAGGAATATTACTAGTTTCATCAAAATCCTGCTCAGCCTTTGTGGCTCTGCAAGAATTCCTCCTCCATCCATTCCCCTGCTTACTCTTGCTTTCCCTTATTTGAGTTTCCCATTGTACTTGCCATATGCATCTGTTTTGGATGCTTGCTCAATATTTTTAAATTTGTTATCTTTTTACATATTCATGTCATCTCTTTAGCTGGTCTATAAGTTCATTGAATCGGAAAAAGTGTTTCATTCATTTTTGTAATCTGCTCTAGTTTGGATCTTAAAAGTCCCCCAAAGGTCCATATATTGGGGACTTGGTCCCCAAGAAGGGTCTATTGGGAAGTGGTGGAATCTTTAAGAGGTGGGGCCAAGTGGGGGACTTTTAGGTCAGTGGGGGTGTGGCCTCAAAGGGGATTTGTGGGACCTGGCTTATTCCCCTTTCTTTTTTGCTCACTGGCCATGAAGTGAGTGGTTTTGCTCTGCTACACACTCTTGTCATCATGTGCTGCCTCACCATGGGTTGAAAGTCATAAGGACAATTGATTATGAACTGGAACCTCCAACTCTGTGAGCCAAAATAAACCTTTTCTCTTCAAACGTTGATGATCCTGGGTATTTGTCATAGTGATGGAAAGCCAACTGACACAGAATCTCGTCTAACACACAGTAGCCACTGGAAATGCTTTATGATTGATTTGTTAAGGTAGTTCCTGTCTTCATTAAATCTCATTTAGGGAAAAGCATGTGGGAGACCCCATATTAGACACTTTCACCTCTACTGTTTTATTGAATCCTCTCAAAGACTATAGGAGATAGTTGTACTTTGTTAGGTGATGGAATTAAGCCACCAAAATCTTCCCTGTTGTTCCCAAGCCAAGAAATGGCAGAGCCACATTCTCTCTGACTCCCAATCTAATACTTCTTCTACAGTGCCATATTTACAATAAGAAGTAGAATGATCAAGAAAGCCAGGAGGCAGGGGTGCTTCATTTTCCAGTTACAGAAGCCTGCTTAGGAAGTTAGCTCTTCAAGATTCCTAGGACTTGTTGGAGATGCCAGCAGGGAAAACATCTGCAAGCTGATGGTGAGTTCCATCCATTCCCAGCCAGTGCTTCAGACTGTAAGAGGCACTCAAAGCTCTGCTTAGTTCTGATTATATGCTTGTTATGCTAACTGATATGGCAGGGTCCTGCTGGTCATGCACAGGCAGCATGTCTCTGAAAGGCATGCCTTTTATTTTCTCCGGCTTATGATTCTTTCCACTTGATGATCTTGTGTCTTTTGCACTGTCACAATGCAAGCCTTCTTCTAGACAAATTTGCTGCAGGCAGAAAGGACAAAGGATAAGAAGTCAGTTTTGCAGCAACTGAGCTGGGCTTCAAAGTCCATTGAGTCCACACTGAATGGGGAGACTCCTCGCAAATCTGCATGTCTGTTTTCACAGAGCTGTACTCTGTGAAACTGTACACTGGGTTGCTATGCCATCATCTGGTACAGTGTAGCTGGCATGCCTGGATGGGGATCTGCATGACTGTACACAATAAAAAAATCTTGGTGCCTAGCAAAAGGGCATTATGACAAAAGGAAGACTTGGCTATCATATTCTAGTGGTTTTAGATTATCTTCCTTTGTTAGTCAATAAACCAGTCTTTGGGGCAAGAGGATGTGAAAAATTTCACCAATACATGGCAGAGTTTCTCAGTGTCAAATGTCTGTCACAAATTTTGCTTGTGGTCACCTCCAAAGCCTACAATTTAAAAAAAATGCAGCAATTATCTCGACCAAAGTGCTACCGAGTGCACTTTCCAGTGGTTGGTCCTCGGGCTCCTTTCCCAACAATGTTTTCCTCATGCAAAAAGCCCAGAGAAGCATGTGCGTGGCTCCTGAAGCCGAGAAGTCCACTCCGCGGAAAATTTGCATGCTGTAATTGAGTTGCCAGGAAAACTCAAGACATAATTCTTCAGGCTTGCAATGATTTTGGTTCCCTGCAACTTTCCAGGCTCACAATGGAGATGGCAGCCAGACTCTTCCTTGCCTTGTAACCTGGTTGTAATGTCAAACCTTCATAATCCAACTCAGAGCTCCTAATTTTCTCTGATTCTATTTTTAAATGTAAAAGGCTTCCACAGTGGAACATTTAGATATCCAGGGTCCAAGTATTTTCAGACAGTAAACCTTGGAGGTATGGAGATTCAAGAGGGGTATGGGGATGTTCTTTAATGTAGTTTAGACTGAACGCAGGTGAAAACTTTCTTCTGGAGATTTGGGATTGGCTGTCTCCATGGTCCTGAATTCTTAGGACCAACCAGAAGCAAACTGGAAAAACTTTAATTTTTTTTCTGGAAGCTTCTCATTTCCCTTTCCATCTACTGGTCACTCTTCTCCAAGGTAATAGTATTTTTCTAAATGGGCAACCCATTGCCTGGATGACCTCCTTTCCCAGGCTCTTATCAAATCTGTGTTCAAGTTCCTACTGCTTTGGGTACCTGAGTTGACCCCAAGCTCAGTGAGATACACAGGTGAGTGTAGTTTCAACAACAGAAAGAGCATTCCTAGGCAGCATTTGCAAAGTGAATGCAGATCAAAGAGGTGCCAGTCCTAGGAGGTTCTGCATTAGTTAGATCACATTATTCAGTTCTGAGGATATTTTTTTTTTAAGAGGAATTAATGGGGGCCTATCCAGATTAGGATAAGATGACTAGTCTGGTGGAATATGAGAGCAGTGTTGTAGGAGGAATGATAAAAAAAAAAAAAAAAAAAAAAAAGCTGGGCAGCAAGGTGTGGTAACGCATGACTAATTCCAGACTTGGGAGGCTGAGACCAGGTTGGAGGTTATATCTCATTGTTGAGATCAGGTTTGAGGCCAGCCTCAGAAACTCAATGAGTCCTTGTTTCTAAAATAAATAAATAAATAAATAAATAAATAAATAAATAAATAAATATGAAGGAAAACAAAAACAAAACAAAAAACATAGGGCTGGGGGTCTAGCTTAGAGGTAGAATATCCCTAGGTTCAATCCCCAGTACCAAAAACAAAACAAAAACAAAGAACAACTACAAAAAAAAGAGTTGGATTTTTGCAGTTTAACAAAAGAGGCCAGGATCATCCCAGGATGTGAAAGTTGGGAGGTAAAGGTGATCTAGTTTAAAACCTCCATCTGATGTTAGATTTTATTTATCTTCTGCACTTTTCTACCATATGATCACTAATGTTGTTCTGAATATAACTTATGGCAGAAAACTCATTACCTTGAACCCCAGACTGTGAAGCCTACCTTTAAGTATTTTAAATGGAAGGTTGGGGATGTAGCTCAGTGGTAGAGTGCTTGCCTAGCATGCATGAGGTCCTAGGTTTGATAACCAGCACCATTAAAAAAAAATTCAATGGAATGATGTAAAGCCCGCAGAAGGCAGAACCTACCAGTGGGAGAAATGGAGAAGAAGGCATTATTTTGGTTCAATATGGCCAGAAAATACTTGGGAGAAATGTGAGGAAGGTAGAAGTTGGCTTTGGTGCCAGGCATAAGTTCTCCACCAATGTCAAAATTTGCTGCCTTTATTTATACTTAAGGAAATGTCTTTGATTATAAGAAACATAAAATCCATGAGACAAGTTCAAACGCAAAGATTTGGGGTAAGAATATAATGATTTATTGACCCTTAAGAACCAGAAACCAAGTACAGGAAGACCATTAAAGTTGAAACTGTAAATTCTGGAACCAGGGTTATAATATAGCACATGGTATGCTCCTCTATTTATCTCTATTATCTATTTTTCCTTCAAATTGTCTCCTCCCTTCTTAATTGCTGCTCCATGGTCTTTGTCTGAAGTCACTACCTTTAATCTTAGCTCTCCCTGCATCTGCCTCTCGACGCCTTACTGAAGAACTATTTTCTCTGTCATTCTGAGTTCTGAGTTGGGAGAAAAAGAACCAGTTTGGCTCACCCTGACCTTTGGATTGGCACTCTTAGACCACCAGTGCAGCTCTGCTTCAGTTAACTACCGCTTAGGTGGCACAGGTCACATGAGCATGGAGACAGATTCTCTGAGAAGTACATAAGAGAAGGCAAAGATTAGACTGTCTACTATAGGCACATCGCCTTCAGCCACAGAAAATAGTAATACCTGGTTATGGAACTTTAGCTCTTCAGAGAGGAAAGGGACTTTTGGCAAGGGCCTGTCGAATCTTATCTTGTAGATTCCTGCCTACTAGGTTTCACCCAAGAACCTTTTTCTTCCTTATGGTAACATAGAACTTCTCCCCTCCCACCACCATTTCTTATCTAGTTTTTCTCATCTCCTCTTTGCTGTGCTTGAATAAATCTGTATTTCTTTTGCCCACAAAGTTTAGCTGTGGTCTTCCTTCCTTCTTCCTACTTTAGTTTATTCTCATAACTTTGGGAGGAACTTTTAAAAAACTCCCCCCAATAGACTCTGTCTTTTGCAGGTAGGTGTGTGTGTGTGTGTGTGTGTGTGTGTGTGTGTGTGTGTGTATACTTTTTAAACAGAAAATTCAGAGTTAGCTTCAGGTATCATGTCTTCTCTTTCATACAGCATCTTCCTTTCATCCTGGAGCATAGAGCATGATGACAAATGAGAAACAATCATTTCACACATTCTGGTAAAATATTCTCTGTCGCAACAGCGGGTGATTAAATTTTCATTTTGATATATGCTATGGTGTCTTCAGAAATGCACCAGTAAGACCTGATTTCAAAGAGAATGTAAATTTCCAGCCTGGGAATACATTAAGGGGGCTACAAGACTGTGTAAAGCAGTATAGAGGTGAACCCACTTGGGGTAGATAGTCTTGAGTTGGTGAATACCATTAGCCTGGGCTTGAGTCTGGACCCAGGTAGTAGACTACAGGTGCCTGATTTCATATTCATTTTGAGTCTGGACCCATGTTGTGGACTACAGGTGCCTGATTTCCTATTCATTTCTGCCACTCGTGGTATCCTTATTAGCTATGAAGTTTGTTGAAGCATTAGTATGCCCGAACTGTCTCCCAGGTGGAGTCATGCCTGGATTCCTATAAATTATTAATCCTGGGGGAAGCAAAGCTCGATTCAAAAATTAATTTGAGTAAACTTTGCTAGTTTACAGAGTAACTTGTGTAAGTGGAACATTGGTTATCATCTGAGGTGAATAAAAATTAACATAAAATGCTTTGGACAGTTTCCCCCCAGCCTTTCTCAGCATGGTGCTCTTTCTGAGAGGCCAAACAGTGAAGACCATTGGTAAAGTTGATACCAACTCTACCATTTACCACTGGCATGGCTTGGGTTAAATTATTGTGTACCTCAGCTTCCAAATTTAGAGAATTGTAACAGGGAGTAAAGGTATTATCATTCTACCTCTGAGCTTCACCCCTAGTAGTTGCTGAGCCTGGTCTCAAATCTGGGCTTCTCCTAGCTCAGCCTCCCAAGGACTGGGGTTATAGGTGTGTGCAACTGTGCCAAGCTTAGGTATTATTTTTGTATATGAGAAAAACAAAGCTCAAAAACTCAAGTATTTCTTTAAGTTAACAAGAGTTGGTGAGTGGATGGGTCTGGATTCAGACGTTAGACTGTAAGCCTTTTAATCCAGGCTGCTCTCTACTAGTGCTGCTTCTCAAACTTGCCTATGGTGAGAATCACCTGGAGGTGCCTGTTAAAAAACACAGATTCCAGCCAGGTACAGTGGTGCACACCTGTAATCCCAGTACTTGGGAAGCTGAGACAAGAGGATTGCAGGTTTGAGGCCAGCCCCAGCAACTTAGCAAGACCTTATTTCAAAATAAAAATTAAAAGGGGTTAGGGGTGTAGCTTGGAAGTAGAATGCCCGAGTTTAATCCTCAGTACCAGAAAACAAAACAAAACAGACCCCCCCCAAAACTCCAAAAACAAACAAACAACTACAAAACCAAAACCATGGATTTCTAGGCCCTTGGAGTGGGTGCCAGGAATCTGTGATGTCAACAAGATCCCAGGTAAGATTTGGCAGTGGTGTACCAAAGCCTACCCTCATCCCAAAGTGAGACCCAGGGGCAGCATGGGGGACTTGTGTGCAGAGCTCTTTGCGTCTCGTCTTTCCACTATGCATTTTCAACCTTTCCCTAACCATCCCTTCCCTCTCTCCTCCACTGCGCCCTTGAGGATGCCAGTTACTAAACCATCTCTCTGAGCTTTCCCAGGCCCTCTGTGTGCCTGGTCACTTTGTTCAATGTTTGTTCCTGATGACCAGGCCTTTGCCTGTGAACTCACTTTGATCCTCCTCTAGCCAACCTTCTGTTCTTCATTCATTGCTTTTTTTTTTTTTAACCTTCCTCGTTTCTTCTTTAAATTTCATAGGACCATTGAGATGATCATGGATGGTATATATGTCTATAGTACTACAATGAAAACTGTAGAATGTATTTTTCAGAATATGTTATAATAAAGACCAATATCACTTATATGAACTAGTTACAAATATATTACCAGTAAGATAATGACTATCGTGCATTTGACTGAAAGTGATTATATTTTAATCTAAAGTTTTTGAGTGCAGTGAACCCTGCTGATAGCCAGTGTTTCTGTGTAGTCTGCCAGTTGGCATGCGGTTCGAGTCCCTGCATTTTCTTCAACCTGGACTAGGAATTCTGGGACATAGCTACAGATCCTAGTCAATTTCCCACAAGGCCAAATGATGCTTGAAGAAACAATATTCCACTGGAAAAACTGATTTTTGCAATCATGTAGGTCAAAGTCAAATGCACTCATCTCTGATGTGACGACAAATTGATTCAAGGACTTTGGCCCACAAGCTACTGCTCCAGGAGCCAAGCCTGAATTAGATGCAAAAATGAGCACTTGTATGTGCTGTGGTCTGGGTAAATGACACTGAGAAGCACCAAATTGATTGTATACCCAGGAGAGGAGAAATAATTGGGTGAATGAAGTTTGAAGCTGGTTATTTACACACCGGTGTGGATTTTTCGCTTGAGAGGCACATAATTATTCCAGGTTCAGTAGAGGTTTTCCTGGATAATAGGAATTCTACATGTTTGCAAATAATTATGTTGATCTCTTTTACTCTGTTATCATTAATCATTTCTCGCATTTATCATCCTTCTCAAAGTATGTGTCAGCAAACCTCATAAACAAAGTGTTTTTCTCAAGTGTATAATTATTTTGGTGTTTTGAGGATGTATTAATTCAGTATTTTTTATGGACTGTAGGCATTTTAAGGAAATATTCAATTTGAAGTGGTTTTGTTAGAATGATTGATGAGGCATAAAGACTGAGGTCAGGTCCCATTAACTGTATGTCCTTGAGCCACCAGGTCACTTCAGCTGTCTAAGCTCCACTTTTCTCACCTATAAAGGAAATGTTACTTATATCAGTTGTTGGTTGTTGAGATAGTGATGTTTTTCTGTGTATTCAAGGGTGCCTGGTCAACCATAAAACCTAATGCAATCAATTAATGTTTGGTGGAAAGTAAGGGCCAGTTTCTTAACATTGGTTGAATCCTGAGACTAGATGTGTACTGGGAAGCAAAGGATATTAGTTGGGGTTTGGGAGATTTTGCTGTGATTAAATTGTGAGGTGACAGTCTCACATGCAGAGAACAGAAGACAGCCTCGCTTCTGTCACTGAGTGGTGACTGGTGCCTAGGATGACTAGTTAGAATGTCAAAGCTAGAGTGGTCTCCTGGGCTTCAACCACCTAGCAGATGGCTTATGGCCTAGTCCATCCCAAATGGTTTTACAAAGAATTGCGGCCCTTTAAAAGCACAATTCATAGCCTAACAAGTTTGGGAAATGCTACGCATATTTATGCCTCATAGAACTAACATAAATGTGCATGGTATAAGCTATTTTCTCTAATATATAGATTACCTCAGTATGGCTATTTAACTATAAATGAACTAATAAAAAGTTCAGTCCTTAACGACACTAGCTACATTTCAAGTGTTTAATAGCCATAGGTGGTTTGTGGCTGCCATATTGGAAATGCATATGTAGAACATTTCCAATATTGCACAATGTTCTATTAGACGCTGAAGAAGGCTCTGAGAACTCCTGAACTAAAAGAACTTTGTTCCTGTCTCAAGACTTTAATATTCAGCTGAGTTACCATTATGCAACATGCTTTTTAGAAAATATAGTTTGGCATCTGGGGCCAAGTGGATTCCCCTATCTGCATATGGTATTCCAAGGACCTGCTCAGCATCTCCTGTGTTCTTACAATTCTTCAAATCTTGTTCTTGTTACTTTTAGAGTATATTTATCTGAGTTCCTGTCCTTGTTGAAAGATTAATCATTCTGATATTGTAAGACATACCCCATCATGTTTTATATCTCTGTTAAAACTTGTCAATAGCCAATGTTCCTTTTATTATAGACAGAACTTCAGTATTATTTTACTTCAATATCATTTGCTTATGAGGAAACTGAGTCCCAGAAAAGTTATATGACTTTCCCAAGGTCACTCAGTTATTAGGAAGTTTATGTTCCTGATATTTATTTCTTACTAAGCTGTTGGTTCATCTTCTTTTCAAAAGCTAAAAGAACTAGCAGTTATTAATGGACTCTGGTTGTGTCAGTGGTAATACAGGTTTTATATCTATTCTGAAATCTTGCCCATCTAGCAAGAGTGGGCTCTGAGTAAATGTATCCTGTATTTCTTAACCCAACATATTTTTGCAAGCTCTCACTAGATAAGGTCTAACAGTGAATATATCACCCATCATTCAATTTCTTCCCACTCCTTTATAAGAAATCCCATGATGATTTTCAGCAACCAGCCAAAAATATCTGCATGAATTTGCATCTGCTTTTGCACTCACTGAAGCTCCTTTGACTACAAATCCTAGATAGACCCTATCTATTCTTTTTTTTTTTTTTTGCCATGGTATATAAAAGGAGGTAAAAATTGCAACCTTCATAATGGAAGGAAAGTTGTACTCTTATTAGTTTATAGAAACCCTTCTGTGGAGGGTTCAGTTTGGAGGTTCAGGCCAGATGTGCCTTTTTGTGGAGAGAAACTTGTCCCATGTGAGTATCATATAGATTGTAAAAGAGCCATTTGTGAGGGTAATGTCCCAGGAAGAACTATCCTGTTAGGGCTGTGATCTGAAATAAATATACTTCTGGCACCTTTGCTAGGGGAATGCCCTGTTAGTCATCTTTGCTACATGGAGGCTTCTGGAAACCTCTGCACAGCTGTACATATCTCTATTAATGAAAACACTGAAGCCACAGGGGTTGTGGTCACACATGCCTCAGCCTGCTGACCCTGTGGGCCTGCAAGAATCACAGAGGAGAACAAATCATGGAGCTTGGTCTTTGCAAGTCTTGAGTTTTGAAATGTGGGAAATGTCATGTTCACTACTTCTCTTGGAACAAATCTCCAGACAATTTGAACTTTAAGGGCAGAGCCCACTTTAGGCTACCCCAGCACCTCTGAAGGAGGGGGTCCTCCCAGGTGATTCTGGTAAGCTCTGATATTTGAGAACCACTGCTCTTGAGAAATCATTCATTTTCTCAAGATATCATAGGCCCAATAAATAATCACACAACTTAATTGTCACTAAAGAGAATGATGTTGATACCTTTGTCTTGAGCTCACTTAATTCAAATTTTGCTTATCTATATATAGAATCTGGTGTGAATATTCTGGCTAATGACCCCATATTACAAACAGAAGCCTGTTCTATTTTTTTCTTCCACCTCCTCTCAGTGTCTCTTCCTGTCTTGCTATATGTAAAGGTAGAGAAGATCCTGCCTCAAGATATGATCTAGAGGTTCAAGTTACCTGAATCCTAGCTTTGATGGGGAAACTCTATAGGCAATATTCTGATATTAGAGCAAGACCTGGAATGCCCATCTAACACCAAACCCCTTGTTGTGTTCTCTCTTGCCCTTTACAGGTGATGTGGCTGTCAGCGGAGTTCATTTTTACGTATAGGTTTGCTCAGTAGGAGCCTAACTGAGGTCTCCTGGATCCAGAGGTTTAGTAGCAGTGACTATAACACTCTTCTTATAGGAGCTCAGCAGAGGACACAGCCACAGAACAAGAGGCAGGAGACTAGATTCCTGCCTCTGGCTCACTGATCAGCCAGCTGTTGAATTTGGACATGTCTATTTATGTCTCTAGGCCTCCCTTTCTTCATCTGTAAAATGGTAGCAGTGTGTGTTAAACTAGATTGTAAATCCAGGGGCCCCTCAATCACTTTGTTCTGTCAGCTGTATCATTTGATTTTATTGACCATTTCCTCCTTCAAATGTTCACTATTTTTAGCCGTTAGGTCTCTCTGCCCCTCCTTCCCTCCCTCCCTCCCTCCCTTCTTTCCTTCCTTCTTTCCTTCCTTCCTTCCTTCCTTCCTTCCTTCCTTCCTTCCTTCCTTCCTTCCCTCCTTCCCTCCTTCCCTCCTTTCTTCCTTCCATTAATTTTGATACCAGGGATTGGACTCAGAGGAATTCTATTTCTGAGCTAGACCCCTAGCCCTATTTTATTTTTTATTGTGAAACAGGGTCTTACTAAGTTGCTGAGGCTTGCTTCAAACCTGTGATTCTTCTGTCTCAGTCTCCCAGGTACTGGAATTACAGGCATGCACCACCATGCCCGACTTGCCATTTCCATGTCAGTTCAGCAAACATTCCTGGGCCAAGCATTGCCCTGGGGGATTCAAAATATGCGTAAGGCAATTTTTGTCTTTGAGATGTTCACAAGATATGCAGACATAATCCAACAATTTTTTTTCTCTGCTCCTTCCTTCTTACTTCTAGCCACTTCTTTGGTTTTGGTTCTCTTATCAGCTTTTCAGTTTTTCTGCATACTCTCCTTGGAAAATGATACTCACCCACCTGGTTTCGCTACCATTTAAATGCCATTGATTACAAGATATTTCTCTTTAACCATAACCTCCACCACCTTCTTGAGTTAGATATATGTATTTCTATTTGCATCCTGGTTATCTTTACCTCCAACTCAAAAAGTGTAAAACAAAACCCATTTTACTCACTTGTGCCCACTTCTTCCTCTTCTACTCTTAAAATCTACTCCTTCTCTTGAAGCTCTTATCTTGATTAAGGGCATTACCATCCATTTAGTCACTCTGATTAGAAACTTCAGTCATTTTCCCCTCCCCTTTCCCAATGTTTCATCTGTCACTTAAGAATCCATCTCTCAAGTGCTAATGGCTTCTGTCTCCTCCTTCCTATTACTCCCAATACTGCCCTTGGCCGGGGTTAGCTTTCATTGAAATGTCATCAATTTTAAGATGTGCTCCACCTCCCACATTTTAACATCTCCAGAATCAGGGAGCATCTTATGGTTTGTGCTAGCCAGGCAGCAATCATGAGACAGACATTAAAGTCTGTGCATGTGCATACAAACTTGCAGAATCAGCCCCCGTCACAGAGAAAATCAAATAAACAAAATAAAAAGATATACCATTGACCTTCTAGAAGTGTTTTGGGGGTTAGGCACTGGGTATTGAACCCACTGGTGTTCTACCTCTAACCTACACTCTTAGACCTTTTTATTTTTTATTTTGAAACAGGGTTTTGATAGATTGCTGAGAGTCTCACTACACTGTTTGAGGATGTTCTCAAACCTGCGATCCTCCTGTCTCAGCCTCCCTAGATACGTTTTGAGTAGAAAGTGCTTCAGATGGGTCAGGTCTTGAATGGGAAAAAGAGTTAGGGATACCTTAACCAACTTATTTTGCTTAAATATTCCCTTTCATGTGTGAGCAAGGGTGATCTGTAATAATTAAAAATCTGTTGGTATACATCTAAAAGATCCCTTCCAATAAGTGTAAGATAAAAATTCCAAGTGGTATGCATCATTGTGTTATCATTTAACTGGCAGAATTTTCCTTTCTAAAGATCAGTAATAGTGTGACTTATAAGCAGTGACATCCTGGACTTGGTAAAATACAAACCTCTCTAATCTGTCCAATCTGCTACTCTTTCAGGCCTCCCTGCCTTCAGTTTCTTCCTCTCGGCTCCATCTCTGCTGCCCCCCCCCCTGCACTCCCCCCCCATGGTGCCAGAACACCCAGCTCTGATCATACCATTCCAATACTTAGGAATATCTCCTATGATAGAGGTTCTCAAACTCAGCATGCATCAGGGCTACCTGGAGACCTTGTTACAAATCCAGATAATTGGGCCCCAGTCCTTGGGTTTCTGGCTCAGTAGGCCTCCACTAGAGCTGGAGACTTTGCATTTCTAATAAGATCTCTGGTGCTGTTGATGCTACTGGTCCAGGGTCTTCTATGTAGAACCACCACCCTTTGGTATCAGGTCTAAACTCCTTTTTGGCACTCAAGGCTTTTTTCCCAAGGAACCCTGTGGTGTATTTGTGGCAACACTTATTGGCGTTCTCTCACGCACACTGCTCTCCATCATGTCTGGAATTCTTCGCGAAGAGCACGGCAAGCCTTTCATGAATCTGTGTTTTTTTTTTTTTTTTTTTTATATACACAGCCTGAGAACTTCTCAAAATGACTTGGCTTTTAAGATACAGTCCAATGATCAAATTCCTCAGCAGAAAATATTTCTTTTACTTATCTCTTCCAAAGAGGTAAATTTCAGGATGTCTATCTCTGAGGATCAACTGCTAAGACAGCTAAACTTAAACTCTCTAGCTTTTCCAGTAATTAGGAAGATATTCTTTTGGGACCAACAGGTCATGAAGTTTGACGGGGTTTTCCACTT
The DNA here is from genome assembly GCA_004027655.1 of Graphiurus murinus. NCBI lineage: Eukaryota > Metazoa > Chordata > Mammalia > Rodentia > Gliridae > Graphiurus > Graphiurus murinus. The sequence continues at coordinate 38,009 of PVLC010007404.1, read as the reverse complement.
TTCTGGATTATCAATTTGGCAATCGTCCCTATGCTAAGCACAGGATTTATTATGAGTCAATGGAGCCATTATTATGATAATTTAAAATATTTATAAGATGTTGTAAATATATATGTGCTGAAAAGCAATTTAAATTGCACCAATCCAGCAAAATCCTTGCGGTTTCCATGTATTTATGGTTTGGATTCATAAAAAACATAGCAAGATAAAAACTGTAAAAAGCAGAAATATAGATGTGGCGGAAACAAAGGAAAGTGATTTTATTTTATCTTATTTTTTTGTAGTGTTGGAGATCAAAACAGGACCTCGTGCCTGCTAGGTAAGAGCTCTACCACTGAGTTACATCCCAAGAACTGAAAAATAATACACTTTTTTTAAAGCCATTATACTTGTGGTAATTTGTTCTAGTGGTAATAGAGGACTAAGATAGATGTGTATATCATTTTATGAAAGTAAAAAATTTTAAAGCTGAAAAAGGAGAGACGGTTGGATCATCCTAAAGCACACTGGTAATTTTGCATGATATGCAGACATATAGACAAGTACAGGTATTTGTGGTTTACAAGGGGCTATATTTGCATCTGAAATGTCCCCTAAAAGCCCATTTGTTAAAGGCTTAGATCCAAGTGTGGTGCCATTGGGAGGGGTAGAAACTTAGAAAGATGTGGCCCAGTGGAAGGTTTTATGTCATTGGGGACATTCCTTCCAGGGGGGCGGGGATTGTAGGGCCCTGACCTTTTCTTTTCTCTCTTTTTTCATGTCTTAGCCATGAAAAAAGACAGTTCTGCTCCAGCACATGCTCCCCAACAAGATGTGTTGCTTCCCCACGGGCCAGCAGTGAAAGGACTGAAATCTCTAAAATGATGTGCCCAAACAAAGTCTCTTCCCTTTCCAAGCTGATCTCAGGTATTTTGTTACAATGACAGCTCACTAACGTTTACGGGCATGGTTTTGTTGTTCTTACCTGTTCTGAAGACAGAGGAAAAATACCAGTATGACTGGGTGTGTAAAGGAAGCCCAGAGCCGTAGCCCTTTTGCTACCAAGTGAATATCAAGAGAAGTGCCAGCCACCCTCTCCACAGGGACAATCACCAGGGCAAAGCAGCCGTCCGTTCTGCCCACATGAGCCAGCAGAGCTGTCCTTTCTCTGAGTACTTCTCACATCCACAAACCTGCTGGAGGTTCTGACCAGCTTTATCAAAAGTAGGATTGAACTAGGTTAAGTTCCATGTACTTCTAAGCAAACCCTACTAAGCGTATTCAGATTTTGTTCCAATACATTTTTTAGTCCACAGATAAAAGTAAATGTCTAGACTAGCTTTGTAAGAGCCCACTACTTTCAGAGTCTTTTCAAATTCGCTCTTTAATGATCTGCAATTTCTTCCTTGCATAAAATCTTTTTAAAATGAGTTTAGTGACAAAGCCTGACTGCTTTGACATATTCATCATGAAATATCTCCATTCCTAACTATCTTCTCAAATGGTAGGGGTATGATCCACTCACTTAATGAGCCTCATTTTCCCTGGAAGCTTCTTGCACTGGTGGAAGGAAAGAGGGAGCTTGGTCCACCGAGCTCTGTGTAAGACAGTTCCTGCTGCTGTCCTAGGACTGGGGATAAGGACGGCCCTGGAATCATGTCGTGTTTCTCATAAGCTACAAAACCGTGGGACTAGTACTGTGCGTAGGAGCTCAAGCTCTGAAGTCAGACAGACTTGGGTTCAAATCTTGACTCTGTCTCTGATGAACTGTAAGATACTTTGTAAGTTGCTAGACCTCGCCAAGCTTCATCTTCCTTCTACTACTAAAATGAAATGGAAATGGGGGTAACGACTGGAAAGTACTTAACATAGAACTTAACCTGGCACTTAATAATTATTCAAACACATTGTTTTAATAAACTCTACAATGTGTGCTAGTTGTATGTGTGTGTGTGTATTGCTAGATATTGAATCCAAGTACATTTTACCTGAGACACATCCCCAGCCCTATTTTCTTATTATATATATATATATAATAATATTATAATAATATTATATATATATGTATGTATTTTGGAAACAGGGTCTCACTATGTTGCTGAGGCTGGCCTTGAACCTGTAATCCTCCTGTCTCAGCCTTCCAAGTACTGGGCTTAATCTTACAGATGTGTACCACCATGCCAGGCTCATTTATATACATTTGAGAGATGTTGGATAACTAATAGTCTCTGCACTCTAAAACTGCAAAACTCCTCCCTCCCTGCCTTCCTTCCTTGCCTCTCACTAGGAGGCAGCAGTTACTGAAAGGAGCCCCCATCTAATGGCTGTCTTCCGGCCATGGGAGTCTCTCTGGACATTAGATAGATGGGGTGCTGGGAGCATTAGCTGATAGGTCAAGACGCCTTAGAATTCATGTGCTATTCTGTGGAAATCCCCTTTATGCCTATGCAGCCTCCATACATCAACAGTTACTTCCATCATGTCGTTCCCACCCTCCTCCTCTCCTTCTGACCCCCTTATGGGACAAGAGCTTTATTATCTCTTTTTCTTAAGTTCACTTGAACGACTTTTGTCTTCACCAGGCTTGGTGCCCAGACCATCTGGAGGCCCCAGAAAGTGGTGGATTCACTGATTTCAACCCCCACCTCATGCCTCTTGGCCGCCAGTGCTCCAGTAGGCTCAGTTTGCATTTTGTCTTAAGAAGGCAGCTGGCTGTCATGGAGTCCCATACATCTCTACCATCACCTGCCAACAGAGGCTACATGCCCATAAGCCACCCTTACATCAGTGTTGCACCATTTAATGGGACTTCTAGAAGTATGTTTTATAGCAGAAACCTGTCTGTAGGAAACCATTTGAGGGATTCCAACGTATCTCACATTGAGTTAACAAATTCCCCTGGATCAATAAATGCAGATGAGATCAATAAATAAAGACAGATGAGTACCAGGGCATCATCACTGATTCCCATCATTGTTACCCAGTTGCATCTACCTCCATCGTCCTCTTTGACTTTATCTTCTCCTCTCCTTCTCACCGGCACCATCCCGGTGCAGGTCATCTCACCTGCTGGATCACCTGCAGGGGTTCTGGATTGATCTCTCTGCCTCCAGTCTTTTTCCACACATTGCAGACAGAGTCATCGTTCTGAAACACACATCTGATCATCAGAGACTCCTTGCTTCCTTCTGGACATACTCCATATGCTCCTTGGTGGACACACTTGGAGGTGCAGTTTGGCACATAGGTAATGGGAGGACTCGAGAGTCAGGCACTTGGGTTCCAGGATGGTTCCATCTGTTATTATCTGTATGACCTTGAAGAAATTGTTTTAACTTTCCAGTTCCAGTTATCTCCTTTATAATATAGGGATAATGATGGTAACTCATAAGATTGTTATGAAGATTAAATATGATATATATATATATATGTTCAAAGTTCTATATATATGTATATATATACACACATATATATATATATATCACTCTGAAGAGAGCCTGATGTGTCCTAATCCCTCAGAAACGTTAACTGTATTACAAAAACTGCTGCATTGTGAACAACTCTTACCCAGCTATTGTCCTGTCTGAGAAGTTGGGAGAAGGGTTGGAGTTGTCTAGAAAGCCAATGCTCTTCTCTATCTGCAATAAAAATGAAACTGGAGGCTTTTTTACTTCTCTATCATTTTTGATCCACAATTTAGAAAAAATCCTAAGGAAACGAACGACAGCAGCTCTTGGAGTGGGTATATGGGGAAAGAAGGGGGAGAGGGAGGAGGAGAGGTATCATTCCAGGAGGAGATTAATGCAGTGTAGTGGTTTGTCCCAGAAGTAAAACCAAGAGTAAAAAATGAATTGAATGGATTATAGAACATTCCAAACCAAGCTGGCTCTCTCTTTTCCTTCCCTCCCTCCCTCCTTTCTTTTTTCCTTCCTTTTTTATAGTACTGGGGATTGTATCATGGGCATTCTACCTCTGATCTATGCCCCCCAGCACTTTTATTTTATTTTCATTCTGAAACAGGGTCTTGCTATGTTGCTGAGGCCGGTCTTGAACCTGTGGTCCTCCTCAGCCTCTCAAAAATTGGGATTATAGGCATGTGCCACCACACCCAGCCAGGCTGGCTCTTTCTAAGCTCTTGGCATGGAGGTACCAAACCTATAAAAATGAAATGGTTTCTGGACCATGTAGATGCCAATATTTTACACATTTATCACTTTTGCTTTGTTGCATCAGAACTTCATCACTTGGACTCTGCGGCTGTAAGCAAAGATGCTGTGACTTAAAATTTTAATATATAAGGTTAGTACAAGAGAAGGTAGGTTTCAAAGGATGGCTTTATAAACTTCATGTAATGCTCTCCATCACAAGCTATCTTAGGCCTAAGTAAACTGCTTTAGAGTCCTAAGGAGGGTTCATCATCCTACTGACCTTAAATGAAGATTTCCAGAAATCAGGACAGTACCAAGAATAGAATCCACCGTGATTTACTGGACTACTTTTGTGCATAAGTTAATTGGCTGAGGGAGTTGCTGCAGCCTTGCTCGCATGTGTGTGGATGGGGTCATTCCTTGAAAAACCTGGGTCCCATCCTCGTCCACTGAAGGAGAACAAGACAGATGCAGCGAAGGGCACCTTTGTCACCGAGTGCGATGGCGATTACATCCTCACCTTCTTCCAAGTGCATGTGGGGGGGTGGATCTATTCTATTCTGAGATTTCTGGGGCAGACCTTCCAGGAGGCCCTCCACCAGCAGTTCTCAACCCAAAGTGATTTCACTTCCGTGGGATGTGAGACAACATCTGGAGAAGTTCTTGGTTTGCACGACTGGAGGGGTGGCTGCTACTGGCGTCTACTGAGTGCAGACCAGTGATGCTGCTGAGCACCCTGCTCTGCCCAGGACAGCCCACCACAATGAGAATTATCCGGACCAAGATGTCAGCAGCACTGATGCTGAGAAATTCTGGAAGAGACACTCTTGGCCTTATGGGGAACTTCTGGGCGAGGATCCTTCTGTTCTCCATCCAGAATGCCTGGATGCCAGGTAGGACTCAGACCAGGCCAACCTCCAGGGGGCTCTAGTGGCCACACTCTACTGAAATAATCTCATCAGGCTCCTTCCCACAATTTGAAAGGAGGCTTCAATTGTAACCAGACCTGGGGAAGAGGACAGGTTGACTTCAGCTTTCAAAGAATAAGTGGGACAGGCATAATTTTCTTGATAAGAGATCTTGTGGTTGGTGGGGAGGCGAGACTACAGCACAGGAAGCTGAGAGAGAGAGAGAGAGAGAGAGAGAGAGAGAGAGAGAGAGAGAGAGAGAGAGACAGAGAGACAGAGAGACAGAGAAACAGAGGTTGGTCATTGTTGAATCTGGGGAACTGGTCTGTTGGGGCTTATTATTCTATCATATTTTGGGGTGCATGCTTGCAAGTATTTATAATAAGAGAGAAATTGTGGCAAAAGACCCCATTTATATACTAATTAAACATGTAAGATATCTACAGATAATATCACTAATGCTATATAAGACTTCTACAAGCATATAGAATAAACTATTCTTGAGGATGTAAACATTTTGAAGAAATGAAGAAACATACCATATAATAGTTGGAAAAACTTGGTATTTCAGAGATGTCACTTTTCCGTGAGAATAATCTAGATTTTGTATGGAATTTCAGTGAAAATTCTAATAGGGATTTTCATGAAAGTAAATAAACTTAGCCTAAAATTCACTGGGAGAGAAGGAGTTTGTTTGTTTGCTTGGTACTGGGAATTGAACCCAGGGGCCTTCGACCTCTGAGCTACATCCTTAGCCCTTTTTATTTTTTACTTTGAAACAGGATCTCGCCGAGTTGCTGAGACTGGCCTGGAACCTGCGATCCTCCTGTCTCAGCTTCCCAAGCACTGGCACGTTTGCCACCACACACAGTGAGAGAAGGAATGTGAGCAAAGCTAAATGACTGAATAGGAGAACAAGTGGGAACCTTGGTATTAAGGTTCACTACAGTAAATAGGTGTCTATATGTCTTCATAGAATTGTGGAGAGAAATTTTTCCAAGAGCCATGCACACAGGAATAGAATCTGACTCTACTGATGATTGCAGGAGAACATTTCCCATCGATAGAAGGAACCAGCTTGGTGATCGGTGCCTCCACTTGGGGGGAATGGAGGCAGGTGTGACCCCTCCTGCAGACCCCGGGACTCTACAGCTTGCGAGGCCATTTCTGGGTGCAGCCTCCACCCTATTACCTTTTCACTGGTCCCACCAACCAAATTTTGACCAATGTCCGTGGGTTTGAGGGTAGGGGTGAAAAACAAGTTGAATAGCTGGGTATGGTGGTGCACGCTTGTAATCCCAGCATTTGGGAGGCTGAGACTGGAGGATCCGGGTTCGAGGCCAGCCTCAGCTACCTAGTGAGGCACTCCGCAACTGAGTGAGACCCAGTTTAAAAAATAAAGAATAAAAAATTAGGGCTGGGGGTATAGCTCAGAGGTAGAATGCCCCTGAGTTCAATCCCCAGTACCGCAAAAAAAAAAAAAAAAGTTGAATTATCCAGTTGGAGTGAAAAATATGAATTGTAAGTCAGTTTTTTTATTGTGGCAAAGAGCATATATCATAAACATTTCCATCTTAAGCATTTTAAGTGTACAATTTGGTAGTGTTAAGTACATTCGTGTTGTTGTAAAACACAACTCCATAACTTTTCCTTCTTGTAGAACTAAAACTACACATTAAACAGCAACTTCCCTTTGTTCCCTCTTCCCTCTCCCTGGCAGCCACCATTATACTCTGAATATTTGTTGATTATCCTCATATAAGTGGAATCATTAAGTATTTGTACTTTTATGACTGACATTTCATATAGCATAATGTCCTTGGGATTCATCCATGTTGTAGCATGCAACAAAGTTTCTTTCCTTTTTAAGGCTGCATAGTATTCCATTGTGTGCAGATTCCACACTTTGTTCCTTCATCCATTGATGGAATTGGAATTGCTTCTATTTCTTGGATATTGGGGATAATGCTGCTGTGGACGTGGGTGTGCAACTATCTCTCAGGGATGCTGCTTGTGAGATCATATGGTAATTCTATTTTTAATTTTTTTTTAGGAAAAACCATACTGTTTTTCATGGTAACTACATCACATCTACCAACAGTGTACAAGTGTTCCAATTTCTCCACATCACCTCTACCACATCACCTCTACCACTTGATATTTGTTGGAAAGTGGAATCTTTGATAGTATCAGTACTAATGGGTATAAGATGGTATTCTGTTGTGGTTTTGATAGGCATTTCTCTAATGACTAAAGATGCTAAGCGCCTTTCTAATATACATGTTGACCATTTGTTCATCGTCTTTGAAGAAACGTCTGTGCAGTCCTTTACCCACTTTAACTTGGGTTTTTTTTATTTCTTTGTTCTTGAGTGTTAGAGTTCCTTATCTATTCAGCATATTAACCCCTAACCAGATATATGATTTACAAATATTTTTCCTTTCCATAATTTTCCTTTTCAGTCTGCTGATTGTATCCTTTAGTGAATGGAAGTTTTCGAGTTGGATGTAATCCCATTCTTTTTTGTTGTTGTTGTTGCTGTTGCCTGTGGTGTATTCATATCATATTGAAGAAATCATTGCCAAATCAAATGTCATAAAGGATTTCCTCTGTTCAAGGAGTTTTACAAATTTGAGCTTTATAGACTTAGGTCTTTAATTCATTTTGAGTTAACTTTTGTATAGGGTGTAAGATACAGTTTAAACTCCATTCTTTTGCCTGAAATATTCAATTTTCCCTACATTATTTGTTGACCTGTCAATGTTTCATTTAGGTTTTCTGTTGTTTTACCATTCTTTATTCCATTTTCTTCTGCTTGCATTGGGTTAGTTTGTTCTTCTTTGTCTGTTTTCTTTGAAATGTAATGTTAGGTTGTTCACTGGAGATCTTTCTTCTTTTTGAGTTGTGTGCATTTACACCTATCAATTTTCCTGTTTGCACTGTTTCTACAGCTTCTTATCAGTTGATTTTTGGTCTCCATTTTTTTCTAATTTCTGTTATATCTTATTTAACTTCTTAGTTGTTTAGAGGCATGTTGTTAGCTGAGTGTGATGTGTACACCTGTAATCCCAGTACTTGGGAGGTGAGGCTGAGACAGGAGGATTGTAGGTTCAAAAACAGCCTCAGCAATTTAGTGAGACCCTCAGTAACTTAGTGAGACCCTGTTTCAGAATAAAATAAATAAATAAAATAGGACTGGGAGTGTGGCTCAGAGTTAGAATGACCCTAGGTTCAATCTTCACTACCTGCCCCCCAAAAAAGAGTATGTTCTTTAATTTCCACATCTTTTTGTATTTTTCAGTGTTCTTTCAGCTCTTCACTTCTAGTTTCATTCTATTGTCATCAGAAAAAAAACACAGTGTATAATTTTGATGGTTTTAAATGTGTTGAGACTTGTTTTTTGTTTCTATGTAATTTTAAGGAAATACAGCTGAATTTCTTTTAGGTCTTGCATATGAAAATTCACATTATAACTGAATGTAATTCATAGAAGTAGAATTTTTTTGTTGTTGCATTTTTAAATGGGGAGTCTGGGAAACATTATATAGCCATGAATCACAAACACAAATCTTCACTTACGCCATCTATTTTACAACTTCTTACTCAATGAAAATCACGTAAGAGGTCTACATGCATAGCTGCATAAACTATGTGTTGGCAGACTGACCTTGGTGGTCACTTAACGTGGCTCCTGTGTTGCAGATGAAGAAACAGGGGGTGACTCCCAAAGGAGTAAGGATTAACCACAGGTTGTAGTTTGTGTTACAACACACTGGTGATGCCTTTGAGGCCTTTCGCTGACGTCCTCACCCATGCACAAAGTCTTTGTGAAGGTGTTTAGGATGTTTGCATAGTCTAGAATTGAGAACTTTTAAAAAGGGAATAATTTTTTTTTTAGTTCACAACAAAATTGATCAGGAAGTACAGGAGTTCTCATATGCTTTCTGTCCCCTTACACACAGAGCCTAGTCAACTACCAACATACAGCAAATGAGGGATACATTTGTTACAATCAGTTTACTTACAATGACCTGCCATTACCACTCAAGAGTCCAGATTTTACATTAGAATTCACTCTTGGCATTGTGCATTCTATGGTTTGTTTGCATTTTGTAATACTGGGGATGGAACCCAGGGGTGTTCTACCTCTGGGCTACAACCCTAGCCCTATTTTTAATTTTTATTTTGAAACAGGGTCTCATTAAGTTGCTGAGGGTCTCACTGAGTTGCTGAGACTGGCTTCAAACCTTGGATCCTCCTCTCTCAGCCTCCTAAGTACTGGAATTACAGGCATGCCCCACCATGCCTGGCTCATTCTATGGTTTTTAATATTGTGCTAAAAACACATGACATGAAGTTTACTACTGAGCCATTTTTAAGCATACTGTTCAGTGGTGTTGAATGTGTTTGCATGATTGTGAAACAGATCTTCAGGGCCTTTTCATATTGCATAACTCTCTTTTTCCTTTTCCCTTGGCTTCTGATAACTACCATTCTACATTCTGTATCTATGAGTTTGATTACTCTAGATGCCTCATATAAATGAAATCATACAGTATTTGTCTTTTTAGCTAGCTTAATTCACTTAGTCTAACATCCCCAGATCCATCATGTTGTAGCATGTTTCATTAAGTTTCATTAAGGAAGGAAAGGATTTCCTTCCTTTTCAAGGCTGCATGGTGTTCCATTGTGTGCATATGCCACATATTTTTTAGCCATCCATCACCAGCGGGCCCCTGGGCTGCTCCCATCTTTAGGCTATTGTGATTAATGCTGCTATGAACACCGGAGTGCAAATATCCCTAAAAGAAGCAGCTTTCAATTCTTTTGGATATCTATACCCAGAAGTGGATTGTTGGGTCATAGAGCAGTTCTAAATGTTTCCCACAGCAGTTGCACCCTGTTAAAAGGGTTTCAAGTTTTCCACATGCTCTCCAACACCTGCTATTTATTTATTTTTATAGATGTCATCCTAATGGGTATGAGATACATAATTAAGAATATTTGAGCCTTTCGGTCACAGACTTCTTTTTCATGATTGAACTTCCACAGAATTTTGGTCATTTATTCTGTTAGAGTTACCTGCCAACTTCTATTTAGGATTGGAAAAAAAATTATAGACAAAATCTTTGGAAAAACTGATATGGTACCTAAGCAAAAGAAAGAGAGTTGAGAGATATTGCATACCAATGAATTATTTTTGAAAAGCCAAAATGAAACTGGGTTTTTGTGAAAATGAGTGTGTAATGCAAAAATGTAAAATTCAAGAAGAATTTCTGTTGCTTCAGTTCATATCATCATTGGAATGATCGATAAAATACTTTGTAGAGTAGATTTTCATAATGGAAGCTTCTAACCTATTCCTATTTCAAACAATAAAATAAAAAAATACTTCTTGGATCTGTAGAATTTTATCTCCATTACACATAATTTAGCTTGACAGGAATTACAAAAGGTGCAAAATAAAAACAAGGAAAATGATTATAAATAGAAGAGTAATATTAACTTAGATTTATTAAGAACTCACAAAATCCCAAGCACATAACATTTATATGCACTTAATTATCACAAAATCTCTATGAAGTGGGTTCTACTATGCTCCCCATTTTGCAGGGGATTCCCAGAGATATCAAACATCTGGAACCACAGATGATTAAACAGCTGTGAAGAGGTGGGACCAGCATGCAAACCTAGATAGTCTAACCCTTGAGCAACCTCTCTAATGATGTCTGATCCTCTCTCCTCATGAGGAAGTTGTGAGGAAGTGTGTTCCTCCATCAGGGAAAAGACTAAAGGAAAACTGGAAAGTAATTATCTTTATGTAGATGAAGAGTTATGTTTTTCTTTTCTCAGAAGGAAGAGACAAATGATTTTGAAGTGGGAGGAAGATTTATATGCCAATGCATTTCTATAATGTTTTTGGAGAAGAGTTTTGCATCTAAGTAGTTTGAGACTTGGGATCCTTTATATCTCCACAGAGATGCCAGGTGTTCTTTTTAACTTCCTGTATAGCAGCACTTTGACACTTTATAGCAATGTGCATGCACACACACACGCACACACACATACAGGTACACACGTACACTTACCTCCAGGAAATAAGTGTGATGTAATGGGGAAGCCTGGAATAAATTCTTAGACATCTCTCTGAGCAGAACTTGCTGGTTTCAATCATTACTCATCTTGAAAGACATTAGAGTGCAGTACAATTACTTTAAAGACAGACTGCCTGGGTTTGAGTCCAGATCTTTCATTTCCTGAATATATGACAGCATCATCATCATCATCATCATCATCAACATCATTATTTTGTGGGGCACTGGGGATTGAACCCAGGGGCATTTTACCTTTGAGTTACACTCTCAGTCCTACTTTATTTATTATTTTGAAACAGTCTCCCTTTCTCCCTATGTTGCTGAGGGCCTTGATAAGTTGCTGAGGCTGGCTGCAAATCTGTGATCCTCCTGTCTTAGCCTCCCAAGTACTGGAATTACAGACGTGTGCAGCATGCCCAGCTGACTATATGACCTTGAGCGAAATATAGTACCCTTGTATTCCTCAGAGTCATCATCTGTAAAATGGAGATAAAGTACAGTTTATCTTTGCTTTCTTTGGGTTCTGAAACTGTGGATTCACCCAACCACAGATCAAAAATATTTTGAAAAAAAATTGTATCTGTACTGAAATGTATACTTTTTTCTTCTTATTATTTCCTAAATATGCCATGCCCACTATTTACATAACATTTACTTTTTATAGGCATTATAAGTAATCTATAGATGACTTAAAATATATGGGAAAATGAGCCAGGGATGATGGCACGCTCTTGTAATCCCAGTACTTGAAAGGCCGAGACAGAAGGATACTAGGTTCAAGCACAGCCTCGGCAGCATAGTGAGACTGTCAGCAACCTAGCAAGACCCTCAAAACAAAACAAAAATAAATAAATAAAAGGGCTGGGGGTGTAGCTCATAGGTGGAATATCTCTGGGTTCAAACTCCAGTAACACACCACACAAATTTTTATATGAAAATGTATATGTTACATGTAAATATATCATGGCATTTTATATAAAGAATGTGATGTTTTGCAGATATTGGTATCCACAGGGGATCCTGGAACTAATCCTCTGTGGATATCGAGGAATGACTTTGTAGGGTAGTTGAGAAGACTAAATGAGTCAGTATATGTCAAGCCCTTAGCACACTGCCTGGAACATGGTGTGTTTTCAGTTACCCAATGACTCAGAGGGCAGAATGGAGAACCATGGAGAATTATTTCCAGGCATTGAAACCTAATGGTGTCTGCTTGGCTAGATTTTGGAACTCCTTTGGACTTGTGATCCCTTTTTAATTTCCCTTTCCTCTTTTTAGAGTAGGAATGTCTATGACTATTATCCGATGCTTGTCCCATCTTTGTATGTTGGGAGCAGATAACTTGTTTTTTTGGCTCATGGGTCCAGAGATGAAAAATTGTACCTAGGAGTTTTACTTAATGGGGTCTGGCCAGAGCTTTATCTGTGCCTGATTTAGATGATGATAAGAATTGGGGCTTTGGGACTTATGAGATTTAGGTGGGATTTTGAAGCTGTAATAGGATACAGCTTTTGGGAATCTTGGATGGGGTGACTGTATTTCGTATGTGGTTTGGATATGAATCATGAGGGCTACTGAGTTACTGAGGTAGGCAGAACTTTGACTTCCCATGAGCTCTGTCCCTGGGGTTTGCCCAGTGGTTATGAATATGTGGCAGAGAGACATTGCAGATATAATTAAGGCTGCCAATCAGCTGCCCTTTTAGAAGGGGGCAGTTATCCTGGATTACTCAGGTGGGTCAGATGTATATGGATGAGCCCTTGATATCAGTAGAGGAAGACAGGGAATGCAGGAGGGATCTGAAGGTTTAGAAGGACTCAATGAGTCATTGCTGGCCTGAAGGTAAAGAGTTCTACATGGAAACCATGATAAGCAAAGAAATTCTGCCAATAACATGAATGAGCCAGGGAGTCGATTCTCTTATAGAGCTTCTAGGTAAGAGCTCAGGCCAGCCAATGCCCTGATTTAGGGCGTATGAGATCCAAAGTAGAGGACCAAGCCAAGCCCACTGGACATCTGGCCTCTAGAACTGTGAGATAATAAATGTTATTTCAAGCTGCTAGGTTTCTGGTCATTTATAATGGCAGTAACTAGAACTGCCATATACTAGTGATTTGTATTAAAAATAGTAGACCATTTTCTTCAAATAAAGCATTTGGATCACCATAGAGCTCCTTTGATGAAATCTAAGGGGGAAGATGACTCCATGAAGCATGCCTCCCATTCAGCCCCTAGGAAGCAATCATATAGATCCAGGTGTAGATGTCCCACCAGCCAGTCAGCCTCTCAGTCCATTTCAGCCTTTAACTACAGTGCATCGTGTTCTCTGACTTCTCCAGGGCTCCCAGTAGAATGTACACTCAATAGGCCCAGGGACCATTTCTTCTTAACACAGTGACTGCACAAGGTAGGCATTTGATGACTATTTTTCCCCCAATCAATGCTAAGTGAGTTTGACAACTCATGTCTTTAGGGGACCATATTGGATATGGCAAGAGGCTGAGCAAAAGACCACAGGTACAGCAGGGACAAAGCAGAGGAAAGAAACAATTTGCAAGGGTAAAGGAATGTAGAGTTTAATACTTGTGTACTTATTGTTGGTTTAGGAAAATTTCCTTCATATATGTTTCCTACCCGCACCACCAGCAGTATCAGTTTCGGGAAGCAGACTGAGCATTGCATAAGTGGCTTGTGAAATATCGCATCATAGCTCACATTTCCAACCAGTTGAGTAAATATGTTTGTGTGGAGTTTACCCCCCTGAGGATGCTTCTCCTGGCTGCCCCGCAGCTGGAATCAGAATTAGTGTTTAGTAATCACATGGCAACCAGTACATTCTCCCTCTGGGATGGAATGCCCACAGCTGGAATGACCATGAGGAAGGGAGCTGGCAGACAGACTGGGTGCAGCAGCCTGTCAGAGTGCGGGCATGTTCGGGGCTTCAGTGCAAGCTCCGAGAGTCTGGGGACGGAGAACACACAGGGCTGACTGAACCCCAAAGGCAAGCTGGAGGCATGGATATGAAGATGGGCATCCTTCTGGAAGGCATAAGGCAACTAGAAGGACACACACACACACACACACACACACACACACACACACATTGTATGGAGACTGACTGTCTTGTAAACCAATTAAATAAAGCTAGCCCATTCCGAATTCCCAAGCAGCACTTGCTATTTTGGTCACTGTAATTGAGAGTAAAAATAATCTCTGTCGTGCCTGAAAAACAGCCACCAGTTACTCTATTTTAAATGCTGTAGGAAAACATGAGGTGAATGTGAAAATCAGCCTTCTAGGAATGGCAGTGCTCTATCCAGGGTTACTGGCTATGTGGCATACGTAGTGATTTCTTGTTAGTGAAGTACATCACTTGTGCCTTCAGGAGTTTTGGAGCCCCCAGCTCTGGAGTGGAGGACAGTAGTGCCCTATTGTCAGGAGTGCGTTTTATGACTTCCGTGTAGGCTGTGATTTTGATTTTGTATCTGCCATTTTGCTTGTCAAGGTCTCAATTTATTTATTTTTTTTCTTTTTTGATGCTAGAGATTTAACCCAGAGACAGCCTACCTCTAAGCTATAGCCTCAGCCCTTTTTCAAATTTTTATTTTGAAACAGGATCTCACTAAGTTTCTCAGGCTATCCTGGAACCTGCAATCCTGCTGTCTCAGCCCGTCCAAGTACTGGGATTACAGGCATGCACCACCAGGACTACTTCTTAACATTTTTCTCTAAAAAACAAACAAACAAACAAACAACCCAACCAAAAACAGGAGAAGCCAAAGGGAAAAATGAGAAATGGAGGAAACAGAAGTGGTTGCTTTTTAAGCCAGTTTTGAGACTTTTCTTATTTGATCCCCTGATGACTTTTATTGATGGGTTTGGTAAGAAATTTTACATATATATATATATATATATATATATATATATATATATATATATATATGTATGTTTTGTAGACTAGTGTCCCAAATTATGTTGGGAGTCCTCTTTAAGAAAAAGGATACCAAGTATCTAACAAATTTTATAAAATATAGGACCCAGTGAGCATATCATGCCCTCTCATGGCCCAGAAACTGTCCTGTGCAGGTGAGTGACCCAAATCTTCATCACTTTCCAATGAATGTACCTCTGCATCCATGTGATCCGTGTTGCTTCCCTGGGAAGAAAGGACAGAAAGAATCACTGACTGTGTTAGTAGGAATCAACTTACCATGAATACTGCCATCTTAAAGATGAACTGAGGAAGAACTCAAATTCACAGAGAACTAGTAATATCCAATGTCATACATAATGAGCATTAGAATCTACTTTTTTAACTGGTGTCAAAATTTCAAACTGGTGTTTTTGTGCTATTTCTCAGGCTGGCTTGGAAACCCAGGGAAAACAATAGGGATAAACATGTTACAGTCTATTTTCTCTTATAGAAGTATAGAAATCCAACAAGGAGAAGTTCACCAGCTGACTCCACAGCCCTGCAGCAGCTCTGACAGGATGAGTGGGACATTTTCCCTCTGGTCTCCTCTTTCTCCCCTATTTTCAGAATCTTATAGAACATGATTGCAAACCTTTTTTTTTGTCAATTACAAAAGAACATTAATTTCCAAATGAGTGTTGTCCTCTTGTTCCCTTCAAAATAGAATTTTATTCCAAATTGCTACTAATGCTGAAGTTTTCAGAAACTCCTTTTTGGACTGAAGTTTTTCCAGTTTGAGTCGACCAAGAAAATCAGAACCATGGAACTTTGTTCTTTCACCTTCCCTCCCTTTCTTCCATCTATATTAAAATATATAATATTAATTTATATTAATATATATCTTAGCTTATCCACAACATTTGGTGCCGATTTTCTGATGTTTCTTAATATCAAGCCCATGATTAAAGGTTTACAGTTTGGTACCATAAAAATATTAAAAACCATTTGATATGGATTCTGAAGAGGACTATAGTTTTCCAAGGCAGGTTGGATTTATATCTTCTTGCATTAAAAGGACGTATGCAAGGCAAAGGGGCGTGCATCTACAATGTGCCCGGTGTTGTTGTAGATGGTTCCATGTACATTATTGCATGTATTTCTCCAACCTCAGTAAAACTGAGGCCTTGAGGAGCTTAAAAGCTTTTAGTGGTACAGCTTAGATCAGAACCCAGGCCACAGGTCCCCCCTAACCACCACCCCTACCCCAGCAATCATCCAAATGCATATCTGTATCAAATTCATGGGGGGTCAGCTGGGCCTCGGGGCTCCCAGTCTGAGTTGTAGTTGGGATTGGGGAAGGGAGAGCAAACATCAGCCTCAGAGAAGTGCAGGCCAAGGTCACCCAGTGGCTTCCAGGGACAGTCTCTGAGCCAGCAGGTGCCCAAGGACAGCTCTGGGGGAGAAAGAAAGCCCTTGCTGGTTGTTCTTCCTGCTACAGAATGGTCCAAAGCCTGCTTATATTTCACGTAAGTTTCTCCCTGTTTTCTCCAACTCTCTCAAGTGTGGTTCCTTCTGCAATCATTCGGAACCTTCCCATTCCCACCTACCTCTTCCTCTATAATAACTGTTATTTTTTGTTTGCTTTATTTGTTTTTAGTACTTGGGATTGAACCCAAAGACATTCTACATTAGAGCTACATCCCCAACCCTTTTTATTTTTTTAGTTTGAAACAGGATATCTAAGTTGTCAATGCTGTTCTTGAACCTGCAATCCTTTGTCTCAGCCTCTTAAGCACTGGGATCATAGGCATGCACCACCACACCCAATTTATAAGGACTGTGTGTTAAAACTTAACCAGGTGTGGTGGTATGCACCTATTGTTCCAGCTACTCAGAAGACTGAGGTGGGAGGATCTGTTGAACCCAGGAGACCCAGGCCAGCCTGGCAAAAACAAAACAGAATGAACAAAACAAACAAACAAACAAACAAACAAAAACCTCTAGACATTGTTTTGCATTTTGATTCAACATTGGCTCTGCCCTGATTTCTGCCCCTATACTCCTACTATTCTTTACAGCCTCAGAGCAAGAAATAAGTCATTACCTACAGCTAATGCGATTGGAGCCTTCTTGCAACAGCCCAGTCCTTCCTCATTGTACACACAAGTGTGGTGGTAATTGAAACTTAGAGAAAGACATTTGAAGGTTGGATTTGTATTATTCAGAGATCAGACCCTAGATGTTTAGGTAATATTTTCTTTTGAGGACTGGTTGTTGTGCTTTCTGTACACATTTAGTGATTTTTACCCACATCACTTATCTTAGAATGACCTATGTACTTACAGAAATGTCTTTGAGGAGAACATCTCTCCAACTTCTGCCAAGGGCTTTATACTCAGATAGTTCTGAGTTTGAAGAAATCAGACCCATCCTTGATTGACTCTTTGACACAGAGAAAATTATTTCTCCCAGTTTTAGTTCCCTTATCTTAAAAATGGGATCATAATAGCTCTCTTGCAGGAGTGTGTTAATAGCATAGGTTTTGGGGCTAGGCAAGAGTTTGACTCCCTCTCATTGAGTAGCCAGTCGAGATAATGAGCAAGTTGACTTCTCCTTGCCTTGTTTCCTAGATGGTAAAAAGGGAGTTAATAATACTTACTAATAGGATTATTAGGAGGACTGAAATAAGTGATATATTTAAAACTCTTAAGTCCAGGATATGGCACAAAAAAAGCACTTAATAAATGGTGGCTATTCTTAGGATTAATGAGATGGTGAATATGAAGTTTCCAGCAAAGTGGGAGAGTTGAATTTCAATAAATATTAATTTCCTTTTCTTCCCTCCCAGGCAGAAGCAGCAAAATAAATGGGATACTTACTGATCATCTCCCCCTTTGTATATAAAATGAACACTCCCAGGGATTTCCTCATTTTGCATCTCATGACACTGGCAAGGACAAATGTGCCCCGAGGACTGGCCCTGTGTTTAGGAAGAATAACGAGCTGCTTAGATTTTATAGTTTCAGAAGCACCTCGAGCTTCGAGTGCCTCAAATGCCTCCTCTTGAACAGCCTTCCTTGGGTTGAAATATTGCTTCTTCCGGGGCTTTCAACATCACCTTCTAAAGGTCTTTGTTCAAGTGCAGTTTTCTTACCTGAGTAGGATAACACATTTCTCATCTTTCACACATTAACATAGATTAGCCCAGGGGAAGCCCTTGCAAGACTGGAATACAGGAAAGATGGATTTTAAGGAAAGGGAACAGGAAGTCTGGAGGGGTCCAGAGGAGCAGCGGTGGGCTTATCCAGGCTGGGGGTGCTCAAGCGGGCCCGGGACGGATTTGCCTCTTTCTCTAGGTTGCTTGGAGTGTTTGCTTATAGGAAGAAGAGCTACAGCAGGTCCAGCCTGTCTCTCCCAGGTGCTCCTAAGAACTTGGGAGTGTTGACCCAAATTAATGACTCTGTTTTAAAGGAAAAGAAGGTAGTTTATTCTGAGCCCAAAATGAGTAAACTAGGCCCAGGAACCCAACGAAAGAAGATGTCACAACTTTGTAAGGTGGTGAAAGCATACTGAGAGGGATTAATGTGTTGAGGAAAATCTGACCATTGGATTAAGATGGTATTTTGCTGCTTTATTAATTAATTTAATTTAATGTTGTGGTACTGGGAATTGGACCTGGGAGGATTTTACCCCTGAGTAATACCCCCAACATTTTGAAACAGGGTATTACTAGGTTGCTGAAAGTCTTGCTAAGTTGCTGAGGCTGTCCTTGAACCTGTGATCCTCCTGTCTCAGCCTCCTGAGTACTGGGATTACAGGTATATGCCACCATGCCTGGCTTCACTGCATCTTTAGGGAGAAGACTGATCAGTCAGGGGACTGTTCTTTTACTCAATTGTCATGAGAATGCTCAGAAGTAAGGGCTTGTTTTCTAAAGGAAGAAGCAGCCTTTATTTTATCTCTTCCTCTTCCTGGTGCTTTATCATAGGGCCTCACCTGCCTGTGCTTTATCTCCTGTTGGGGAAGAGTTTGTCCACCTGCTACTAGCTTGAAGAATCTTATGGTAATAGTTTCTTTGGGAATGCATAATTTCACAGTGGGCAGTGGGTTCCTCCCACTAAGGAGGAAGCAGATTGGATGATTGGGTCTTGAAGCAGTCCTTCCATGTTGTCTAATCAGATGCAAACTGGAGAGTGAAATGGGTCACAGAAAGAACAGAGCCTGATAGAAACTAAAGGGGAAGGCTAATAGGGACAAATACTCAAATAACTAATAGCAAAAATGTGGTGTAAGCACACTCTGGAATTTTACTCGGCCATAAAGAATAAAATTATGTCATTTGCAGCAAAATGGATGGAGCTAGAGAACATTGTGCAAAGTCTCAGGAAGTCAAGGACTGTATGCTTTCTCTCATATATAGAAGCTAGAGCAAAAATAGGAAGCAAAGGCACTTCAGTCAAAGGAGGAGAGAAACCAGTAGAATAGCGGTAGAGGATTGGGGGAAGAAGGTAGGGGAGGTGAAGAAAATCGGGGATTAAAGCAGGGAATGTTTCAAATAAGGTTGGGTCCATATAAGAAGGTTTCACTACCAATCTTACTAACATGTATGGGGTGGGATGGAGGAGATGGGGGGATAGGAGGGAACCACCAAGTGCTGTGTGCATGTATGTTTGTGTCACTTCAAATCTCTCTATGATGTATAATTACATTGTACCAAAAATAACTTACTAACCCACAGAGATCAGAGTTCATCTAGGGTGATTGGAAACAAAGTTAGCAATGTAATTCCAATGTAACCCTTAGGAGTGGGTGGAGAATTGGGATGTCTGAGGATAGGTTGATCATAAATAAATGAGAAATGGAAATACAAACAGACTTATTTTAATCCTTTAGAAACATAGGGTTTGAGGACCAGCAAACTCTGCAGACAGAGCCCTTTTCGTATGGAAACTCAGATGTCTAAATACCTAAATACCACAGTAGCAAAACTACACTAATTTCATAAGGGAGGTTCCCATTTTTTAGCACTTCTTTCTGAAGGCTTTTTATTCACCAGAGCATAATCACTGTTTTTTCAATATTTCCAAAATTGTCGTATAAACAAGGATGCTCCAAATACTTTGCCATCTTAGTTCACAAATGGGATAATGAAGGCACAGCTGGACTGTGATTTGTAAAACAGTGACACACATTCCTCATACTTCTGTCTGCCTAAAACCCTGTTTACTGTTCACATGTGCAAATACACACATACACATCGTTATGATTAACATTCCACAGAAAGGGCCCAATGAGGCAGAAAAAGTTTACTTTTAAACTATAATCATAGCTGCTAGGGAGGGATATTGTGAGAATGAGAAATACATAAAGAACAAATAACTCTACAAAATGGAGAGGTTGAAGTTCTTTCAGGAATTTGCACAGATTAGAAATAAATCCTTTTTTTGCCAAAAGCTAGGGGAGGCTTTCAAACCCTTTTTTTCTTCCACAGGACATTTTACAGTAGCCAATCTGTAGACTCGTGTAAACAAATATTTATAGCATTTGCATAAACCATAGTAGCCAATAACACTTATTGAGTAATTGCTGTGTTCCACACTGAGTACTCTACATAGTTATCTCATTATATAGCTGGAATAGTTCAAGTAGCAAATAACAGACGTGGTTAGAACCAAGGAAATAGCATGGTTAAAACCAAGAAAGTAGCGAATAAAAATAGACATGGTTACAACCAAGGAAATAAAGACTTTGTTCCTTTAAAATAAATCAGCTGTTGAGTAACTGCAGAAAGGTCTGGGATTCTCTGCAATTTGTTAATAAATTTAATGCCATCTAATGATGCTTGGTGTGGTTTAGAAGCCCAGGTAGAGTGCACAGACCAGTATTTAAGTCAACAAAGAACAGGAACCAAGACAGAGAACTTGGTAGTACACTCCTGTAATCCCAGAATTTGGGGAGCGGAGATAAGAGGATCTCAGATTTGAGGCCAGCCTCAGCAACATAGTGAAATTCTCAGCAACCTACTGATTCAAAATAAAAAATAAAAGGTGGGCATGGTTGCATACGCCTGTAATCCCAGTGCTTGGAAGGCTAAGACAGGAGGATAGCAGGTTTGAAGACAGCCTCAGCAAGTAGTGAGACTCTCATCAACCTAGTGATACCCTATTTCCAAATAAGAAATAAAATTGGACTAGGGGTGTAGCTCGAAGGTAGAATGTCTCTGGGTTCAATCCTCAGTACCACAGACACAAATAAAATAAAATAGGACTGGAGGTATAGCTTGGAGGTAGAATACTCCTGGGTTTAATCCCCAGTATCACCACCAAAAAAAAAGAGAAAAAGTGAGTTACATCATAATTAAATGAGAGTTCTTGTTTGGATTGCTTCATGTAAATTCTTAGTTTATCCAACAACAAATTAATTAATTTATGGTGCTGGAGATTGAACCCAGTGGCATTCTACCTCCAAGCTACATCCCCAGCCCTATTTTATTTTTATTTGGAAATAGGATCTCGCTAAGTTGCCGACAGCCGCGCTAAGTTGCTGAGACTGGCTTCAAACCTGTGACCCCTTACCTTAGCCTCCCAAGTACTGGGATTACAGGCATGTGCTCCCATGCCTGGCTATGAACTATATTTAATCCATGATGTAATTTTATGTTCTTCTTTGTCTTTGACAACTTAAAAGAACTTTTTTGAGTATTGCTAGCAAGTGGATGCGGCTGTTGGTAGGGATTCCAATTTTGACTTTATCTTACAGTTAATGTTCATTGACTTGGAGAGAGATTTACAATGCATTTCGAGTGACTTCAATGGAGTATAAAACACCATGTATGACATGATCCTATCTTGTAAAATAAAAAACAGGCAAACAAAACTTTAAGCAGCATTGTTTATTATTATTAGAAAATGGGAAATAGCTAAATATCTAACTACGAGGCACTGGTTTAATAAATTTGGGCACTCATATATAGACAACCATAAAAATATGGCTGCAGGAAAATTTGACTCTGACAATGTTCATAACTTACTGCTTAAGAGTAATAAAGCATAATCCAAAGTAGTGCAATCCATTTTTTATAAAAGGAAATTTATGCATGGACCAAACATTTAGAAATATAGCTATCAATATATTAGCATGTTTACTCTGAGCAGTGAGATTAGAATTTTTTTAAAAATAAAATTTAATTAGGCTTCATTTTCTAGAACAGCTTTAGCTTTACAGAGTTAAGATAACACAGAGAGTTCTCATATAACCCATACCCAGTTTCCCCTGCTGTAACCATATTACATTAGTATGGTATGTTCGTTACAATTAATGAGCCAATATTGAAATATCATCATTAACTAAAGTACATACTTTGTGTTTCTTTAGTTTTTACCTAATGTTCTTTTTCTGCTCCAAGTTTCCATCCAGGATATTATATTACACATTTAGTCATCATGTCTCTCTAGGATCTTAGTGATTGTGACAGTTTCATAGACATTTCTTGTGACCTTGACAGCTTTGAGAAGTACTGGTTAGGTACTTTGTAGGATGTCCTGTTAATGGAATTTTTCTGATGTTTTTCTTATGACTAAGCTGGGGTAATGTGTTTTAGGGAGGAAATACTTGAATTTTATATTCTTTTAATTAATCTGTTTCTTTCAACTTTCCTAGGATGAATATGTTTCACTTTTTACTAAAATAGTTATTATAGGGACAAGTTACATATATCTATTATTATCAGTATCAGATACAAAGATTGTTGCCTGGGTGGGCACTAGGTGAACTGTAGTCGGCAAATATTCTCTTCAGAAACTTTCAAACTTTCTTTTTAGTATTCTCCCACCGTTTCCTTTATATTCATTTTAGTACCCCAGAGAGTTGGCAAAGGTTTAAGATAATAGCTTCTTCATGGAGGCACTTGCGTTTTAATATAAGATTCTTTCTGACTCTGGAGTCTGTCGTGTTTGCCTTTGAAAATGTTGTTTCTTCCTTGCCTTCATAATAGCAGTTCAATTTTTCTTTAGCGACTCCCGCTTTCCCATCATCCAGTGATTCTGCCAGGGCTAGAGTCAGATAGCTCCCTTCTTTCTCACAGTGATTGGCAGATCTGGGATAAACATGTGACTTATGTGGACCAATGGGAGCTTGTCCTGAGATGTTTGCTGAAGCTCTTAGGAAAGATGAGCTTTCATATCATGGATGCAAAATTGATAGAATATAAACCTAAAGTTGCAAAGGAGCATCTGGAATGTCACAGAGAAAAAATCTGAAAAGGAAGCCAACATAAAGGAAAGTAGACCTGGATGATGATTACTGAGGATAACGTGAGCATCCTGATTTTGAAAAGCCAGATTTATTTTTTAGGCTTTTTAGTTACATGAGCCTGTAAAGCGTTTTATTTTTTTCAAAGCCAGTTCAGCTTATATTTTTTGTTATTGCAATTGATAGATTCTTGACTAAAAGACTTTCTCAAGATCTTATTCCTCTAATTAAGTTAACTGTCTTTTCACCTGTGTCTGACTTCAGCATCCTCTTCTTAATTCTCAATGTTATTTATTTTTATCTTAGGACTCTTACATCTGGATTCTTGGATTAAAAAAAAGATAACCAGTTAAAAATTCTGTGAAGCTGATTATTTAACTTCATGTAGTTCATACAGTGTATTTCCATGGGGGATATAATCAAATTTAGAATACATTAAAATATCTAACATAGTTGGGCCTGGTGGTGCATGCTTGTAATCCCAGTTCTTGTGAGGCTGAGACAGGAGGATTGCAGGTTTGAGGCCAGTTTCAGCAACTTAGCAAGACCCTCTGCAATTTATTGAGATTCTGTTTCAAAATAAAAAAATAAAATAGAGCTGAGGGTGTAGTGCAGAGGTAGAATGCCTGTGAGTTCAATCCCTGGTGCCACAAAAGACGAAACAAACAAACAAATAAATAAACAAGCAACTAACATAATGAAGATAGTCTCTGTGATTGGGATAGAGCTACAAATTTGTGACTTTAAATATTCTTGCTCCATTGTAAGAAAGTCTGTTAGTCAATGGGAACTTATCTCTTTCTTATCTTAGCAGCTTCTTAACTATCAGGAAATGCTAGTCAGTTGCCATGGCAGCAACTGATTAAAAAAGTGTCATTTGTCAAATGAGCAATTAGCCTCTTTTCTATCCCATCCCAATCACTGGGTCAATGTGAAACAAATTAGATAGAATAACATGGCGTTCTTTGTACTGGAGAAAAACAACAACAAAAACAAAAAAACAAAAACAAACTCAAGGGCGATGAAATTGCTCTGGAGAGTTCCTATCAGGTAGAGGTTGAATGTTTGGACATTTCACAGCCACTTCAAACTGGATCTCAACCCCAACTCTACTATTAACTTGCTATCTGACTGTGGAGCGCTTATTAAATCTTCGTGACTCAGTCACATCACTTGAGAAATGAGAATAATTGTGGAATAATAACAGTGTAATGTATAATACAGTTATACAATGTACAAATTAATTTTTAATAGGGCTGGTGTGAGATGAAATGATACAGTCCGTAAAGCACAAAACACAGTGTCTGACACAGAGGAAACAGTTGATGTGAGGTGGCTGTTTACATATGCAGGTGTGGTCACCTCTGGAATTCACTGAATGCTTACGATGGACACTTTATATAACACCTGCTCATTAGAGACGTTTCAAAGTAGAGAAAATTAAGAATCAAGGTGACGAACTTGAGAATGATAAACATGTGGAAAAAATGTAATAAGGACCTAATTTGGGCAAATTATTTGCTGACTCGTTTGCTCTGTATTATGACTATAAAAGAATCAAGCCACAGTTGGCCCTCAGAATTGCTATAAACTTTTGACCTCTGCCATTATCCCTGTCAAAAGGAGTCATTGAGCATTCCTACTTGTTGCAAGGTACATACCCATTAATTTTTCAATTGCATTGAAATTAAAATTTGAAACAGATATCATCAGAACTACTTAGACTTCATGAATCATTATCAGAAAGTGATTTGCAAGCCGGATATGATCACATGTGATTTTTCTAAAAATAGGTCTTTGGAAATCTCATTAACATTGGAACTGTAGAAGTAGTATTTCTCATATTTTATCCCGAAAGAAAATAAATAATTTTAGATGGGGTTGGTCCACCTTTTCAAATACTCTGTTGTTGCATGATCAAAGAGTATGTAAGATTTTGTATGTCAAAGTCATAATGGACTCCAACGAGCTCTCCTTTCTTGGTGATGAGGTGCTGATGTGAATTGAGCTTGGTTCTAAATCTCAGTGCTATTGCTTTGATTCACTTCTGTCATGCAGATATTCATGGATAATAGTACTTTCAAATAAATGTGAACTAGGTTCATTAGTCACAAAAGAAAGCAGAGGCAAAGTCATTTAAAATTGTGACATTTTAATGAACTATTGAACTCACTGCCTGAGTTGCTGAGTAACCAGTGGTGTTTCTTCAAGTCAGAAGACTACTAGAGGGAAGAGACTATATACAAATAGTCTTTCTTGTACAGCTGGATAGAATTTAGGATCATTCATTTATGTTCAGCATTTCCAGAGATTAACAATGTGAATCATGCAACTGAAACGGGCATCACATGGCTTCAGAATGTCACCACATCAAACACCCAGCTGGCGTCAGGGAAGGAAGCTTGATGTCATTGTATGTTTGGCTATATGTTTTCTTAACCCAACAGCTTGCTTCCTGTGAAACTCAGTACAGTAGAGTGGAATGTCTCTATAGACTACACGTACATTTTCAAGATACCATTTTGTAATGGTGAGTCAAATCATTCAGCCAAATATCCATAGGGGAAATAGATTCTGATTTACATGGATGAAAGAATAAGAGAAAAAAGATTTGCCAAGTGGCATAATATAGAGATCATATTGAGGATATTAAGCTAGGGGACAGTCAAAATGTATGTTACATTGACCAAAATGAAATCCCATGTGGGGTTACCATCACAGTTACACAGCACAGTTCTAGCGTAATATTTGCTGCACTCAGATTTACAAGCTCCAACATGCTTTGGACTTGGCATCTACATATGGTTGCTTATTTCCGGGATGCTACTTGCATATGGTGCTCTTTCTTTGGGGAACTTGACAACTTTTAATTACCCAATAACTAAAACCAGCTACTGTATTGTGATGTCTAACTATTTTAATCTTCAAGAATTTATAACCTGACTTAAAATGAGTGGTTAAAAATACAAAAACTATTCCAGGCACATGCTATTAAGATCAGTGTTTTCCCTACCTTTTTTGAGACCAGCACTGGGATTGTTTGAAAGCTAAAGTGGTCCTGGGGTTTGGTTCTACCCACTCCAGACTTCACCAAACCAGACTTCCTGCACTTACCCCATATTGAGAATTCTCTGATTGATGGATGAAAAACCTTCCACTAAAGTTCTAAATTTCCTGAGGGAAGCACTATCCCTTATTTATATTTAGCATTATATAGCTCTAGTGTCTGGTCTGGTGCCCAGTTTATAGTGAGCATTTAAGCACTTTAATTGAATAAGTGAATAAATTTAGATCTTCTAGTGGGAGGTACACCACCCAGGAAAAGCCAGTACATATTTATTCACTGGCTGAGTAGAAAATAGGAGGCTTTGGAAACAGGCCCATCTTTGCTTTTACCCTTCAAATAATCCCATTATTTACACAGGTCATAATAGAGTCACGGGGGTGATGTGAATTAGGTATAAGTTATGATTTACAAAAATAAAACAGCACATCAAATGGCACAGTGATTAGAAATGCCTTGGGGGGTGGGGGGCTCCTTATGAAAAAATTGACTCCCAACGTTAAATCCCTTCCAATGAGATGAGACAGTTTCTTTGCCTTAGCTGACACGTGCTCTGCCCAACTCCTTCTAGCGTATCTCAATGGCTCTGCTACAAAAGAGAGAGAGAGCGACCACACTTGGCTGAAAGTCAGCAGCCCCTCCATGGGTCAAGGGGCTGGAGGGGATGACCTTTACAGATTCTCATGTCCCTGAATTGTTCTAAGACTATACAAGACAACAAAATAAAACAAAATAGGAAAAACTCCACCTCCAGAACCAGTATTTTCTGCAGAAAAAAAGAAAATTCATCAAGCTATTTTACACAGTGTCCTATTGAAAAGGCAAAAGTTACAAAACAGATTCTGACAGATGTTTTATTTACATCTTCCCCGGTTGCTTGGTTGTCACCCAGAAGTGGCTCAAGCCTGGTGTTTGGCATCTTAGCCTGAGTCAGAAGGGGGCTGGCTTCTGTCCCTGGCCCTGGCCTCGTCCACTTGCCGATGGCGATGGGGAGGCATTTGGATTCATTTCCACATTGGCTGACCCTTGGGCTTGAGTTCTGGAACTTGCAGTGTCCTTCCCAAGGACGGGGATAGATACATCCTGGAAACAGCCTGACAGTCACCCTCCCGGCGTTCTCTGTGGGTGAACTCAGGCGACCAGCAACTCGGTGACTCGGGCAGATGTTTTTGTTTCTCAGCCTCGGGCACCTTGCCCTGCTGTCTCGCATGCAGAGGGTGATGCCTGGCACCCTGCCCAGTGCCGCCAGGAATGAGCACAGCCCCAGGGAGTACTGCCAAGTTGTGTCGGCGTACTACTTTCTGGGAGCCAAGTGGCTGCTGGAGGAACGCATTGGTTTGCGTGCTCAGAGTAGTCAGAGGAACACCCAAGCTGAAGTAGCTTCCTGCTTGGTGTGGCTGTATGTTCTAAATCTATACTATGTATGGGGAGGGGGAGAAGGGGAGGTAGGGGGACACCAAGTGCTGTGTGCATGTATGTCATTGTCAACATGATTTACATTATGATGTGAGACCATAATGCACCAATAAAAGCACATTAAAAAAAGGAAGAAAGAAACAACAACAAAAAAGTTCTAAATGGATGTTCTGTGCTTCAAGACATTTTGTTTCCACGTTGCATTTGCCTCATTGTACAACTGTGGTGACTGAGGGGCTTGCTGGATGAAAGCCACAGGTTCCATGATCCTGTGTGCAACAAAATATCAGTAGGAAAGCATACTGCCCCATTGTATTCTAGTCCAACCCTGAAGATCAAAGTCACCTAGACAATAAATAAGAACTAACCTTCTACCAGCCAGCACGGATTGCATAGACACACTTTTGGTAATAGCATAGCATCATGGAAAAGTACTAAGTTTGCCACGTAAAAGCCCAGTTGCAGGCCCCTGCTCACCACTGGTAATCTGAGTCCTTCTTAGGCTTTCCATTCATTTGTAATTCTTTCCTATTTCAACAGCTTTATTGTGTATGGAAGTATTTCTCAAATTAAGAAGAAGACATAAATGGATGGGTGTGCAATATTGTCAAGTTTGTTAATCTCTTTGTACCTTGATTTCCTCATCTGTATAAAACAGTTCATCTATTCATTTAACAGATATCAGTTGAGTATTTTCCTTCTGCTGGGCACTCACTAGGGTTTGCTCCTATCCCACTGGACAGACTCATTGTCCAGAGATAAGTCCAAAAATCATAGAGCTAAGTATTCTTACCCAGATCGGAACCTAGAGTCATGGGAATATGGCAGCCGAAGACACTCACTCTGTGGGATCTGAAGCTTCATCTAGAGGTGATGTTTTGAGCTGAGTCTAGAAAGATGAGCTGGTATTTCATTAAGTTGCACCAAGGCCTGGAGCAGGAGCAGGGAGAATGTGTTCTGAACAAAGGAGAAAGTATGTCTGGCATAGATAGTAGAAGAGCATCTGAAAACAGGGAGAGGAGACAAGGCTCATGGAGGAAGCTAAGAGGAGGGAACAGGAAGTGCATCAGGAACCAGGCCTGTGCCCATCCCACCTCAACCCACAGAATTGCTGGGAGCCATGATTCTAACTGGGAGAATGATTAAAAGAGTTTTTCTGATGACAAAAGCAATGTAGGTTTATTGTAGTAAATCTAGAAAATATGTCAGTTTAAAAAGGAAAATGAAGCCGGGCATGGTGGCACATGCCTGGAGGTTGAGACAGGAGGCTTGTAGGTTTGAGGCCAGCCTCAGCAATGTAGTGAGACTCTCAGCAACCTAGTGAGACTCTGTTTCCAAATGAACAAACTAACTAACTAAAGCTGGGCTGTAGCTCAGAAGTAGAATTTCCCTGGGTTCAATTCTCAGCACCACACACACACAAACAGAAAGAAAAAAGAAAGAAAGAAAGAAAGAAAGAAAGAAAGAAAGAAAGAAAGAAAGAAAGAAAGAAAACTATCTAGAGTCTCTCCCTTTGGAAGGAACTGTTTACATTCTGATGCAGTGCTTTTTAATACTTGTACAATTCTGCATTCATTCTCTGTGGTGTTCGAGCAGAAGCCCAAAGAATGAGAATGGGCCAGTGGCAAAGGTCGGGTGGGGGCACCTTCTAGAGGAGAGGCGAGCCTGTGGAAGGAAAGAGGGGATGAGACCAACTCTGGGGAGGACGTGGTGGAGAAGGCCAGGGCCTGGCGTTGGGCGCAAGGGCGGGAGTGTGGCGAGGCTGAAGACTGGCGGCAGAACACACGAGAGCTTGCAGGTTGAGACCAGCATTTGGGCAGGAAACGGACATGACGTAGTCTTACTGTTTTAAGCACCATTGAGCAGCCATTGGAGAACTGATTGTAAAGAGACAGGAGCGGAGGCAGGGAGACCAGTACATGGTGAAGATCACTGGGGAGAGTGGAGACGAAGTACTACATTCAAGGGAAATTTTGGAGACATGTTCAACAGGGCTCAGTGATGGATTGACATGGATCCCAAGGGAGAGGGAGAAACTGAACATGAATTATAATGGATTCATATATATGAACATGTGTATTGGTTATATTATATTTAGTTTTTAGAAGTTAAGCACCATTAGGGTGTTTCTGATTTTCCCATATGGTATTTCATTTTGTCTGTTTTGTGACCGTTTTCCACTAACTCTAATAATGTTCCTCTACCTTAGGTCTTAAAGCAAATGTGTTTTTGATAGAGACGATTACCTTCCGTGTCCCCTCTCTTTCCTGCTCTTGCTTCTCTTCATCCCTAATTCCAGGAGTTTCCATCCATTTCTGGGTGCTGGCTATGAGCCACACCTGGGGTGTAGCCTAGTGGGGAGCATGTTGGATATGTGTGTGTGTGGAGGGGGGTGACAGGGAGACAGGCAGGCAGAGACTATGCACCCCTGAATGTGCTAGACAGGCAGGGAAGGGGAAGTTTCTCTGAGATGGAACCTGCTCTCCTAGTCTCCATGCTCCAGATTCATCCCAGCCCCTCCAGGTCTTCCAAGCCCAGCCAATACGGGGTGGGGTAGAGTCAAGACAAGTTGCTGAAGGCCTCGGGAGGGAATGGAAAGGAATGGGAAATCCAATCCTAGTTGGTGGGAGCAGACTCCAATCAGCTCTAGGACACTCACAAGGCCAGGGTTGCAGGTGTGACATGTGATTAATGCTGACTACTGGGAAGACTGGCTGGTGTGAACTAGAATGTCAGCAGTGGGTGGGGCACAGATGACATTTGTTTTCTTCTTTTTATGCCTCTGTATTTTATGAATTTTCTTCAATGAGCACATGCTATTTAAAAATGATTAAAATCAAGCGGGGTGTGGTGGCACACACTTGTAATCCCAGTTCTTGGGAGGCTGAGACAGGAGGATCACAGGTTTGTGGCCAGACTCAGTAATTTAGTGAGGCACTCCGCAACTTAGTGAGTCCCTGTTTCAAAATAAAGAATAAAAAATAGGACTGGGATGTAGCTCGGAAGCTCAGAGGTAAAATGCCCCAGTGATCAATACCTGGTACTGCAAAAAAAAAAATTAATTAATTAAAGTTATTGCCCTAAAATTATAGGCGGGTTTTTTAACTCACCCGTTTTAGTAACTATATATGATGCATGGAACTTCACGGAAAATAATGGTGCCATTTCTATGGGAGGAACTGCCTTTTTCTCTCTTTCAGATAACAGATCTGGTAACTCTTAGAGTTTCTCTCTTTCACATGACAGATCTGGTAACCCTGAGGCTGTTCTTTGGTTCAGGGATTCAGCCCTCTTTTTTAGAACTTGATGTTTGAGATTCCAATCTTTCAACTTAGACTACTAACATAAAACTGACCGTCATTAGGTAGTGTGATAGATTGGGTCATAGTACACAGATCTGTGCTTCCTCTCTGAAATAATCCATTTCTTCCCACTATCAGGTGACTTACCATGCCTCATAGGTGGTGGAATATACGTCCTTGCTCCATTGTCTTTGGGCTTGGCCCTGTGATTTGTTGTG
Organism: Graphiurus murinus; assembly: GCA_004027655.1. Taxonomy (NCBI): domain Eukaryota; kingdom Metazoa; phylum Chordata; class Mammalia; order Rodentia; family Gliridae; genus Graphiurus; species Graphiurus murinus. The sequence goes on along the minus strand of PVLC010007404.1, from coordinate 6,716 downwards.
ATCAATGAAGGCTAGGTAAAGGGACAGAGTGCTTATCCTGAGCAGAGGTTTTAAAAGACAGAAGACAGTGCATATTCCTGCTCTCGTCTACTTCTGCTTCTACCATGAGAACAGCATTAATACAGAATGAGTCCTTCTGCCTGGCCCTTGTGGGTGACTTGTGGAGAAGACCTGAACTTGACCTGCAGTCTGGAACAGTCCCTCAGAGAGAAATGCAAATCTATTGTTGTAAGACTTTGATATGCTGGAATTGATTGTAGTGTTATTGTGGGAAAGCTGACTAATGCAACTTCCAGTTTTTATTCTTCTAATTTGTTTTTAATCTGAAAAGTACCATTGTAAAAAAATAAGATACAGAAAACCAAAATGGAGAAAAATCAGCTGTAATTCCTATCCACAGAAGACATTTTAAATAGTGCTCAACAGTTTTGTATGAATATTAAATTAGTAATTCTTTTGTTCTTTCATTGAACAAATAGATTTTGAGCTGCTTGCCCCAAACTGATGCAGTTAAATACAGGAGAGTATCAGAAGGACACGTACCTCAAGGGGATTATATTCAGATGTAAGGACAGAATCAACAACTACAAAGCAATTAAACACTTATTTACAGCTGTGGTTAGTGCTATTAAGGGGAAATGCAGATGCCAAAAGAATGTTTAACAAGAGGGCATGATGTACTCTGGGGCCAGGAAACACACTCATAAAGAAATAATGTTTGCCAAGCATGGTGATGCATCCGTGTATATCAGTACTTGGGAGCCAAGACAGGAGGATTGCAGGATCTCAGTAACTAAGTAAGACCCAGCAACCTAGCAAGACCTTGTTTTAATGCAAATCAAAACTACTTTGAGATTTCACCTAACCCCAATTAGAATGGCAATCATCAAAAACGTGAACAACAATAAATAATGGCGAGGGTGTGAAGAAGTGGGAACCCTAATACATGGTTGGTGGGATTGCAGATTAGTGCAACTACTTTGAAAACCAGTATGGAGGATCCTCAGATGAATGGGAATGAACCTACCATATGATCCAGCAATACCACTTCTGGGTATCTACCCAAAAGAATGGAAACCAAACTATCAGACCGATAACATTTGTATCTATGTTTATAGCTGCACAATTCACAGTCGCCAAACTATGGAACCAGCCAAGATGTCCATCAACAGATGAATGGATTATAAAACTATGGGATATGTACACAATGGAATTTTACTCAGCCATAAGGAAGAACAAAATCATGTCATTTGAAGGGAAATGGATGGAACTGGAAAACATTATGTTAAATGAGATTAGTCAGTCACAAAAAGTAAAAAATTATATGCTCTCCCTAATATGCGGAAGCTAGGGAGAAAGTGGGGCATAAGAGGGACTCCAGATAAAGAAGAAGAAACCTTAGGTGAGCAAAATGACTTAACTGAAGATGATGGGGGAGGGAACACCCTAATGCACATGATGTACTTTCACAATCATATCAAAGTCAATCACTAAACTGAACCTGAGAAGGAGGCAGGATAAAGGAGTGGGGAGGGAATTGGGGAAGGGTTAAATGAGAGATGTGTGCATGTATGGCTTTACCAGCTTGTACCTAACAAAGATGTATGATTATAATACACCAATGAAAAAAAATAAAACAAAGGGGGCTGGAGGTATAGTTCAGAAGTAGAATTCCCCTGGATTCAATCTCCACTACCAAAAAACAAAAAAAACCCCAAAAAACAGAATGAATTAATGTTTTATACACATGTTATAATGTATTTCATGTACTATAAAATGTTTTATACATTTTAACACATAATTTCATGTATCATACATATAGTATTATTTCTTTTATACACATATTATAATGTAACATATATAAGAGAACATATTAGGTAATATGTTCAATGGATAATATGAAATTAACATATTTCTACATTAACAAATATGTTTTTACATCATCATCTATTTTCGTGCCTGTATCATTTCCACTGAAATGCATGTACTATGTTTAATTTAACCAATCTCCTGGTGTTGGGCATTTGAGTTGCTTTTCATTTTCTGTTACTGAAATCTTGCAATGAACATTCTGGCAGGAACTCTAATATGTTTCCTGAAGAGAAATAGTTGTGAAAAAGAGAAAAGTATGTTCTGTGAAGCAAAATTCTATAATGTATCCTGACCTATGTATCCCATGAGGAAGTATACTGGAAATATTTATTTTTGAAATAAAATTTCTCATGTAATGCCAGTGATTCTCAGTCATTCCAGAAGATCCTTGGGGAACATTTAGGCTATCTGTCTTAGACGAAGATTTATTGATGGTAGATAGGGGTAGAATGTCAAGGGAAATGATACATATGATAAAGTGAAAAAAGCCAGAATACCACCTTTACTTTTTCAGATGAAGATATGATGTGTTTTTGTAATATTTTATTGCTGATTTTTTTTTTGATCAGTGTGGTTATCATTACTTCTTTCATGGCCTGTTTCCAAAAGCAATGAGTGAGTCCCCACAAGATAATCGCTGGAGTGTCTGAATCTTTCATGAGTAATAGGCCAGCAGAATGCATTAAACAAATGGCTTGGCTCAACTGTGTTGCAGGATATTGAAGTTATCTGAATGAAAATAAAATATGATGATAGAATTCACATGATTTTTCTTACACAGGACAACCAAACCTGGCATGGTTATTTCATTTAAAATGGGATAATTTAAAATCATACATTCAGTAAGGGTATAAAATATAATTTTGGAATGTTTTATGGTGTAAAGTTATAATATTTTGGGTTTCTAATATGGACAGCTCTGTTTACTTTGTGTTTGACTATGAAGTGAACTTGCAAATATGTGTCCTTATTACATTAATTTCCAATGAGCAAATACTTTGAGATTGTAAACCCGAAGGAAGGAAGTATTTTAAAAAAAGTTAATTTTGCCTATTTCAGATTACTCAGGTAACATGAATGTAACAAGGGCACATTTGTAATTTGGGGGGTTATAACATCAGTGGCAGAATTTAAACAAATGCCCATCAAAATGAGATTAATTTGGAAGCATTTGCTCTCTTTTTTGTTCAAACTTAGATTCACTCACATTTGAAAGCATTTTTTTTTCCAGAAAAATAACAGAATCCAAGAACTCCCTATTTTAAGTCAATGACTTTGAATTTATCAGTACTATCCAAGAAAAAAATACATAGCTTAGTTATTTCTTCCCTTTTCTAAGACACCAGGTTCTTGTTCTCCTGATTTCCTTTGAGAAGGATCAGATCAAGGTGGGGAAAAAAAAATCTGGGTCTTTAGAAATCCTGCCCAAAAGCCAGGCGTGGTGGTGCGCGCCTGTAATCCCAGCATTTGGGAGGCTGAGACAGGAAGGTCCGGATTTGTGGCCAGCCTCAGCTACCTAGTGAGGCACTCTGCAACTTAGTAAGACCCTGTTTCAAAATAAAGAATAAAAAATAGGGCTGGGGGTATAGCTTGGGGGTAGAATGCCCCTGGGTTCAATCCCCAGTACCACAAAAAAAAAAAAAAAAAAAAAAAAAAAAGAAAGAAAGAAAGAAAGAAAAGAAAAGAAAAGAAAAGAAATCCTGCCCAAATAAGAAAAAATAGTTTTGATAATATTATTATTATATGTTTACTGCAAGTTTAATGTAGCCCTCAAAATGGTGATTTGATGACATCTGGGGTTCAGAAAGGTGACTGGCTATTGTGTCCTCTGCATGGAACACTTTACAACTCAGCTCTGCTGTCCTCTCTGAGAATGATGAACAAACTCACTCTATTCTTTCAACAAGGTGTATTGAGACCCCCTCTCCAAGAATTTTTTGACTTTTGGGTGGAAGTCTGGTGAGGGAGACACAATATACAGGAAAACAAAATGAAGGACTACGGTCATTTTTTGAAGGCAGAAAAGATGGAGCATAGGTTGGGGAATGGAGTGGGGAAAGGGAGAACCAACTTAGATAGGTGAGGAGGCAGGACACTCAGCTTAGAGCTGGTAGAGTGTCAGCCGTGAGTACCTATTGATGCCTGTATCTACAACACCTATGACAAGACCTAGCACATAGTAGAACCTCAATAAACATATGCAAATAAATGGATGATTGTGTCTGTAAACAAAACTATGTGGGGCAGAGGAAAGGTCTAGGGAGCAGAAAGGCCAGTGGGAGCCAGAGCATGAGGCAGAGGATGCTGAGAAGTAAGGATGGAGAGGCAGGTAACCTGCAGATGATGCAGTGTTGTGGATCTTCTTGGTAAGAGTTTGGATTGCACATGTCATGGAAAGACATTGGAGACTTTTAAGATGAGGATAATTTGAATTTTGGTCTGAAAGATTTCCTAGAATTACAGCATTATGCCAAAGAGCTGAAACAATCTTGTAAAAAAAAAAAAAAGGTACAAAACTGGGGGCCTCATACTTCTTGATTTCAAATCTTACTACAAAGCTACAGTAATCAAAATGATATGATACTGACATGAAGGCAGACATATAGAACAAATGGGATAGAATAGGGAGCCCAGAAATGAACATGCACATATATGGTCAAATGATTTTCAATACGGGTGCCAAGACCATTCCATAGAGGAAAGGATAGTCTTTTCAACAAATCCACATGCCAAGAAAGAAAGAGGGAAAAGAAAAAAAGAAAGAAAGGAGAGTGAATCTTATTTTTTTTGCTACATATAAAAATTAACACAAAATGGATCAAAGGCCCAAATGTAAGATCTAAAATTTAAAAATTCTTAGAAGAAAACAGAGAGGGAAAGTTTCATTAGATTTCATAATGAATTCCTGGGTATGACATCAAATACACAGGCAACAAAAGTGAAAACAGATAAAATGAGCAGAAAGGGAGAGAAACAGAAAATATGTTCTAAGAATCTTTAAGCCAGTGGCTCTCAAACTTAGGTGTGTGTGTCAGAATCACATGTAGGCTCCTTATCATGACATGCTGGGCCCCCTCTCTGAGATCTGGATGGGGCCTGCTATAGCTGAGATCTAGAATGTTCTGCAATGGCCCATGTGTTAAAGGCTCGTTCCACAGAGTCACCGTGGGGAGATGATGGACCCTTTAAGAGGGAGGGCCTAATGGGAGATTTTTAGGTCATTGCGGGCGTGTCCTTAAAGGGGATAGTGAGTGTTATGCTAGCCACTTCCTCTTGCTTCCTTTTTCATGTCCCACCCATGAAGTGAAAAGTTTGTTCCACTGCATGTTCTCACCATGATGTTCTGCTTCACCATAGGCTCAAAGCAACAGGAAGGCCAAATTTGGTTATGGACTAAAACCTCCAAAGTTATGAGCCATAAAATAAATGGTCTTGTAAAGTTGATTGTCTCAGGTATTTTGTTATAGTAACAGAAAGCTAACTAACATGGGGCCCAAGAATTTGCATTTCTAACTGGTTCCCAGGAGATTCTGAGGCTAACAGTCTAGGACCACACATCTTAGGACCACTGTTCTAAAGTGTTGGGTCTTAATCATGATTGAATAGTAGATTTACCTGAGGAGCTTTGAAAAATCCTATGGCCAAGGTGACCAATTAAATCAAACTTTGAAGACAGTGGTTTGTATTTTTTAAAGGATTTGAAGTGTTTGCATGAAAACAGGTTGAGAAACACAGCTGTAGGCTCCCCACCTCCCGAATTTTGCTGAGCAGACCAGCAGACACAGCATCATCTATAAAATGTTAAAGATGCAGAATCTTGAGCCCAGCCTACCACATCAACTTCTATATCAACAAAGCAAACAGCTCACACTTTGATGTGTGAAACGAGTTCGGCAGAGAAATTGAGCAGCAAGGAGCAGCTGAGAGAGAGCCTGCAATGGGTAAGCACCAAATATCTACAGAAGCTGGAAGCTTGCTGTTGAGGCTGTTGCCCTGGAAAGGGTGTTAAAGGAGCACACTCTCTATTCAGATGATAGAAAATGAGAATGAGTGAACCTTCTGACCTACATTGATTTCCTAATGTGTCCAAACACAGTTTCTTGCAATGAATCTCTCACTTAAAAAATCAAATGGAAGAAACAGTTCAAATTATGCTGTGGCCGTGTATGCAGGTATCACTACCAATCTCCCTGTTAAGTGTGGGGAGTGGTGGGTAGCAGGGCGGAAACTGAAGGCAATCATACCAAAACCTGTGTGCATGTTTGTCTGTAGGACTTTGAACCTCACTAAGATATAGAATTATGATATACCAATAAAAATATTTAAAAAATAAGCTGGGCGTGGTGGCGCACGCTTGTAATCCCAGCATTCGGGAGGCTGAGACCGGAGGATCCGGGTTCGCGGCCAGCCTCAGCTACCTAGTGAGGAACTCCGCAACTTAGTGAGACTTGGTTTCAAAATAAAGAATAAAAAATAGGGCTGGGGGTGTAGCTCAGAGGTTGAATGCCCCTGAGTTCAATCCCCAGACCCGCAAAAAAAAAAAAAAAAAAAAATATTTAAAAAATAAAACCTAAAAGAAATAGGTTAAACATTTTTAATCTTCATATAGTTGTATTCTTTAGTGTATTAAAATAGTGTATGGTAATAACGTAGTATATTAGTGTATTAAAATGTTACAATTGTAATACCACGGAGGCCTACAAATAGTGGCTGCCTTCACCCAGGGAAGGCCAATCAAGCAGGATGGTATGGCCCTTCATTTCATTGTTTTACGGTTAATGGCCTGGCTAGATGCCACATCACCATTTTTCAGATGCTGTTTTGTGAACTTAAAGGCTGATCTC
>PVLC010007403.1:0-55503 GCA_004027655.1 Graphiurus murinus | reverse complement strand
CAGTGTTTTAAGTTCTGAGATTTCTCTCACTATGATTACTCTCTGGTCAGTATTTGGAACATTATTAGGTGAGGTCATGGATTCTTGTAGGCTCTTAATGCTTGTTGGCATGCAAAATCCTTTGGGCATTGCAAGATTACGTACCGATTCAGGCCTTGCTATTCCAGCTTTGCGCCTGTCTTTCCAGAAATTCTAAGATGGCTGCTTATTTCCTCTGGGTCTGTAGTCACTTCCATTATTTTAGCACTGGGTGCTGCCCAGGTCCAGACATGTCAGAAGTAGGCTGTTGGTGTGTTATTCAGAAAGAACCAGGAGAGTACAAAGCAAGAGTAGTCTGTCCCCTCAAGCCTATCCCTGAGGCCAGGTTAGGTTCAAGTGCCTCAGTGTTACCAAAACATTGTCAGACACTGTAAGATTCTGCCTGACTTTGGGAAGAGTCACCATGGATGGAGTGGTCCCAGATTCCTAGGTCCACAGATATCACCAAGCTGTGTCAGACCTAATACCACAGACCCTAAGACCAGCACAACACCAGGGTAGGACCAAGGCCCACATTGCTATAGGCTGCCTATTGCTGAGATAGACTTGTGGTCCAGGACCCCTGCAACTAGCCACGGCTAGCTGGAATATTAGTTCAACAGACCAGGTACATACCTTCCCCTGGCACTGTGGCTATTCCTGAGGTTTATCTGCAGATAGGCCTGGGGATGGAGCTGTTGGGATCTCTCAGGTGTTAGGTTTTATCATCTCAGTACTGAGTTCCAGGGCAAAGTCTTGTGCTTACTACCCTGTCCTACAGGGGACAAAAGGGGCCTTGCACCACACCAGCCTGCCTGAGGATGGGGTAGTACTGGTGAAGGCAGTCCCTTGGCCACATAGGCTGATCCTAAGGCATGTCAGACCCGAGTCTCACAGCCACAGGGACCTGCAGTTTCCGGGGGTACAGCAAGGCTCATACCACAACTGGTGTTGATGTAGGTCCAAACACAAATCTGTTTCGCTGGGGCCCAAGTCTCTTCCCAATGCTAGGACAGTTCTAGAGCCCTGTCTAAGCATTGTTCTGGCGACAGCCATGCTGAGGTTGGGGGACAGGTGGTAGAGACAGTCCCTTGGCCGCCAAGGCTGATGCAAAGCCAGGTTTCCCCTCAGCCACACCTCCTGGGGCCTGCAGTCTTGGGAGGAGGATGGGTATGCCCTAGGAGCACTCCAAGGCTGGAAATGATGCAGGCCGAAACTCTAGCCTGTCCCACTGGTACAAGGTCTCTGCTGATGCTGAAGCCAATATAGAGGCTCCATCTGTGTGCTCTGGCCTGTGTACGGGGCCTACCTGATGCTCAGGAATGGTGGGCCTGGCACTGGGGACCAAGACACAGCTCTGTGCTAGCTTTCCTGCGGTCTCCCAACAGTTTGCAGTCCTGCTCCCCATTCTGCCTGCTGAGGTTGGAGGAGGGTATGGGGCAGCCATTACTGTCTGGCCTGATGTGATTCCAGTGGCTCCATCTGCCGGGACCGGCCTGGGTCTGGGTACCAAGTCTAAGTCCTGAGCTGAATCCCCTCTCCCTCCCCCAAATTGGAGGCATCTCGTTCTGCAGGCTGCTTGGAGTTGGGGGAAAGAGTAGAGTGGGCACCTCTTTCCTTCCTGCCTTATCCAACCCAACTTTCCATTTTGTTATACTAAAAGCAGGCATTATGGTCTGGCATCCAATTTCCTTAGCTCTTGTAAAGATAGTTTGCTGTGTGAATAGCTGTTCAATTTGGAGTGTGTGGGGGGAGAAAGTCATGGAGGATCTTAGGTGGCGTTTTGCTCCACTGTCTATTTTTAGAAGGACAGATAAGAAACCAGAATAGGCTTTAATATCTGCCTAGAAAGTGGTAAAGAGTCACCTCTAACTTGAGATAGAAAATTTGGCTTACTGTGGGGATACTGATACTGGTAAGAGTCTGGCTTTTTTGCTAGTGGTTTAAGAAAAGTAGTTTAGGAATAGCTGTATTACCTTTCCTTTCTTGTCTCCATAAAACTAATGATAGTGAAAACAACTACAATCAGGTAGTAAAGCAATGCCTAGCACATAACAGGAGCTCAATAAACATACACTAAATTAATCTTTGAAAAAATAGGACTCCACAATCCCTCTAAGGAAAACAGTGGGAAACTAGAAAAAGAAAGAAATCAGAAAGTATAAAATTGGCCATTATCCCCATAACCTTCAAAAAAGATATAATAAAAATTATCCTTAAAAAGATACAGATCACAACCAGTCCAAAGATTCTGGATATGTTGATGATGGATAAAAGAGAGAGTGGGTTCCTGGAATAATTTAGGATTGTAGACTCAGTTGCTTCTAGTTCTTTGTCTCTTCATAAAGAAACTGAGATAGTTCACTAATCCACATGTAACTGCCATGCTGTTTTTGGAAAATACAAGAGTACAGGCATACGAATGTTGAGTTGTGTACCATCAAATTGTAGAAAGGAGTGTTGAGTATTTACTGGTTCACACATATTCACAGCCTGTCTTGATTTGGCTTGGTCACTCCGTATTATCACATTCTCGTTTAGTCTGCACATAAATATAGTGAGAACAGAGCTGTGGTATTAAAATAAAATAAAAACGCTTTAATGCTTAGCCAACTTTTCTCTTTTCATTTTGGGTATATTTGCTGTAGTGTCAGTTAATTTTATAATTTTTTTTTCTGGACAGATATCAGAAATAGTAAATAGGAATTCAGCAGAAAGTGCTCTGCCCCCACACAGGGCATGGACATGTAGTGATAACAAGTGTCGAGGTCTCCAGCAAGTAATTAATATTTGAGATTCTTTGTGTGAATTAAAACAACAACAACAACAACAACAAAACCTTGTTGCATGAATCTTGTTCCTTTAGAATCACACCTCATGAATTACCTAAATGAAAAAGGCCATTTACGACTATTTTTAATTTAGTAAAATAATTTTTTAGAAATTTCAGCACAGTAGTCTTGTTTGTCCTAAACTCCTATACAAGTTAGTCTGAAGGAAACCATGTTCAGGAATCTAAGAAACCCAGGGACAAAAACACAGTGACAAACCATTCCCCAATGACAAAGGAGTCGTCAAACTGTTGGAAAACAGAGAGCTTGTAATAACGAAAAAAGGACAGAGTTTTGTAACCAATCACTTATTTTCTTTTAAAAACACATAACCACATTAACTTTTTTGCTTTATACAACCATCTAGAAACTATAAAACAGTACCACATTGTGCATTTAACCTACTTATCGAGAAGGGAACTCCACATGTCATAAGAATTCTACCCATATAAGGAAAAAGGAGACAGCTAATGGCATAGTCACAGATACAACATGAGTCCAAGCAAGCATCGATTCTTTGACGTCACCTTTTCCATTTACCAGAGTGGAGAGCAAGAAAGAAAGCAAGGGAGAAAAAGAGAGAAAGAAGTAGCACCCACAGAGGACTAATCACAATCCATAGTTACTTTTGACAACTAGAGCTCAGGGTTTCATAGTATCATTTGACCAACACAGTGTGGAGGAAGGTGTGTGTGTGAAGGAAACACAGGTAGAGGGAGAGGGCTGGAAAAGAAAAACACATTTTTCACCCTATTCCCCTCCTAAATACGCTTCATTGATACAAGCTTCTGTGCTAATCCAGAAAATGGCAAGAAATTCATCTTTACAATGTGATAAAGCTTAAAGAGTTTTGTTCTTTTTTCAACTGAAATGAGCGGCTCACAATTTTACTTTACAGATGAAAAGAATAACAATGTCGTGAACGATTACTGTCAAGTGATTCCCCACGGTTTCTCTCCTATCCCCCCATGCTGGTGCTGCTATGAGCCATCAGGGACTTCAGAGGCAACACCAAGGGACAACGAGACGGAATCCTTTGTTGCTTAGAAGTCCTCATCTTTCTAGGACTGCAGTCTGTCCTCTGATGTGTGGTGACACGGAGAAAAGGGAACAGAGTGGAAGTAGTCAAGTAACTGGTCTTAAGATATACAAGATGAAACTGTGTAAACAGCAGACACACTGAATCCAGGGCAAAACACAGGTTATTTGATTGTCCTCCTTAGGCTGATGGCACCATACAAAAACTGAAGGTGGCGTTCACTGAACAATAAAATAGACCAAAGTTTTGCTATAAGGAAACATACTTCAGTTGAAAATAGTGTAATGATTCTCCTCACTTCAGGGGAAATGCTCATCTTGTCCCTCTTAATTCCTCTTCCACTGTAAGTAAGAAAATATATTCTGAAAGGTTGTTTCTAGGAGGCAACTCAGTATCAAGAGTTTTGACAATTCATGTAAGAAAGGCATTGTGAGCCATACCAATTGGCAGGCTCTTCTCCATTTCCAGGCAAACTTCTTATACCCCTTAAGTTTAGCTCTACCAAACTTAATGAGATGCTTTTACTTTTTCATATTTGATGAGTAGAATGTGGTTAATGATGGTTAGAAATTCTTGATTTGTAACACTGAATACACATTTCTTATCTTCTAATCAATTCTAACGCACATTACCATGTGCTCTGACATTGTTTAGATTTATTTATAATACAATGCAGAAAGTTGGGAGCTTTTAAGATTTAGTATCAAGACTAATATTTAAAATGCAGAGTTGTATGTATGCTTAAGTAGTTTAGAAAATGTTTAATTCTCCTTGCTAATGTGAAGCAACCAAACAAAAAAATTCAGACCAATTAGAAAAATAATGAATTAAGTTAATGTGATTTATTCTTTTTTCCCCTAAGTTCTTAAAAAGTTCTACCAAAACTTTTAATTCTACCTTATCACTATAGATTTCATCTATAATGATACTGGCTTATTAGATTTGAGAAAAGTACAGTGATTTTTATAGATGAGAGAGAGAGTCATAGATTGAACATGATTTCTTTTAATCTAAGAAGCTACCTTAATTTTTAAATTCAAATGTGTTATCTAATAAGAAGGACTTATTTTCTGAGTTAGGTAAATTTTATGCAAAATATTAAAAGAAAAATAACCTGAAATCTATTTACCAAATAAAATATAACCACTCAGAGAATCCCATGTTCTTATATAAAATAATGCCATGGGTAGAGTTACTTTCTGAATTATTTTCTTTAGAATAAGATATTTTTCTAATTACTGGTTAGAGAATTACATTTGGGAATAAAGAATTCTTTCCTAAGTAATACAAACTAATGAGGGAAAAATGACAGTCAAAGAAAGGCAGCTCTCTTCCAGCAGCAAAGCCACCGACGAGGGAGCCCTCAGCACTTGCACGCCATCAAGCCCACCTGCTTCCTAACTGGCCTGCTGGTCCGTGCCAAAGTCCAAAATCATGTCCTTCTCTGCTACCTGCAACATCATTTTACTCCTCTTCAACTAAATGTCTGTTATTTGCTGCCAGTATGATTTGGTACTAGGCTATTTTTCTATACTAACCTTGCCTTTGTTCACCTGGTCAGAAATGAACCATTTCCCTTAGTTGTGAATGTACTTTGGTGGGAAGATACAACGATGACTGACAGAGCCCAGTGACAATAGCAGAAATCTCACATTTGGCATGCTGAGGAGGCGTGGATCCTAGGGGCTGGGCCTCATGTCCTCCTCCGAGGATTCCTACGGCTTACTGCTAAGGCATGGCATTCTACTCTCACACCATGTCTTCTGAGTCTGAAGTCCAGCAGTTTTGCCTAGGAGTCAGATTGCTGGAAACAGCAGATTGCTGGAAAAGAAAGTTGCATGTGGGGCTTCAACTTCTTTCCAATCTTATAAATAACCATTATAACTTAGATAATAAAGACTTAATCTTTGATCACTCCACTCTCTCTGTATGATGTGAAATTACCAATTATCTATCATACGACTATAGGAATTCTTAAATACAGGCACTCATTCGTGTGGAGCAAGTAAACCACTTTTCTTTGTCTTCCAATTTCTCTATGTATATCAATGCTTTAATTATGTACATCAATGCTTTTCATACTGTCATAAAAACAGAATGATTTATTCTTTTATTTATGGTTTCTTTTCATTCCTTTAGAGAAGTATTTTAACTGATATTAAAAACTGAGTGGTTCTCAAATAAAAATAAATCTAAAATCAGATGAAGTTTTTAGCTTTGATTAGATTGTAAAATGACTCTGTGACAGTCATTTCTAAGAGTTCTAGTGAGAGACTCAGGTACAGGAGTCTTCAATAAAATTTTAGGTAGGACATAGCCATTCACAGCTGCAAATAAAATTGGGGAGAGAAAAATGCACACTGCCCTTTTATTTTTTTTGAAGAAAATAATTTAAATGTATACTTTGTCTCCCAAATTCTCTTGATGAGGAAAAATCTTCTTTTCTCTTTACAGCTTCAAGAGGAACATAAAGTTGTGTGTTTCAATTCATATTTAAGCATCTCTCATGGTAAGCCGAAAGTTACAGAAGCCTTATTTTTGAGTGGACTATGCTAGTAGGACAAATACATCCCAAAAGGAATACATAGAGCACTGTGTTATCAATGAGAACATAATGCTGATTAGGGCCTAGAATCAACAGCTGGAGAAAGACCAAAGCGGCCATAGGATACACTGAAGTAAAGACACTGGGGAGTGCAACACCAGAAGGGAACTCTCATCATATGGATTTACTGAGAGAGTGGAGCTGACAATTCAAATGGCTCTGGATACACATTAGTACCACTGATTTTATTTGTATCAGAAATGACTTGGTCACTGGCTTTCTCCATAAGCTCGGTAATACTTAATGCTATTGCTTAACAGACCAGCGATATTCCCCTATAGTTTTAAAGTACAAAAAACAAAGTAGGAAGAAAAAAATCCTAACTAGAAATAATGCAACCTTGAGTTTATCAAGGATTACTAAATCGTTACCACTGATTACTATAATAAAGGATTCAATTTATTTAAGGTTAAAAAAAGTAAACATTTTCTCTTCAGTTTTGGGACAAGGGACATGCTTGGCAAAACGAAACAAACAAAAAAGCAGTAAAAGTCACAAGTTTTATGACTTTTTTCCAGAAAAAAATCTCGATTCAGAATGGGAACAAATTCTGGAAGCTTTTCAGAATAAAGATGGAAGAAACACCTTTTTAAAGAAGCTGTCAGTTAACTGGTAGGATTTTGGTAATAACAGCAATTTTAATGTAATCTACTAGATTTATGACAGGGACAAGTAAGGATTTTTAATTCAAGGGAGGAGAGCTGATGACAAAAGGGGTGAATTAAAGGTCAGTAGCCATATGCTTTTTTAAAGACAAAGCAAGTATCAAGATCTGCCTCACTGCTTATTTGTTTCTCAGATTAAAATTAAGCTGAAAAATGACAGATGTTTACTTCATGAATCTACTGATCCTGACTTTGGAATCTTCACCTGTGTCTTTATTTATTTTTTAAAAATAGGACCCCCAGCCCTATTTTCTATTCTTTATTTTGAAACTGGGTCTCACTAAGTTGCAGAGTGCCTCACTAGGTAGCTGAGGCTGTCCGCGAACCTGGACCCTCCGGTCTCTGCCTCCCAAGTGCTGGGATTACAAGCGTGCACCACCACGCCCGGCTTCACCTGTGTCTTTGGAGGGAGGGTATTAAAACGCACTTCACTTTTTCCTGGTATTTATGTTAATTTTGTTAGATAATGAAATGCTACTTTTTGTGTGTATGTGTGTGGTGCTAGAAATTGAACGTAGGGCTTGCACGTGTGAGGTGAGCACTCTACCACTAAGCTATACACTCCCAGCCTTGAAATGCTCAATTTGATGCCAACCAGTCAGGAGAGTAAAATGCCTTATGGCTTGGGGGTTTACTTGGAAAACTTAGGAAGAAAGGGAATAAATGAGACAGAGAAGTGAAAATGGGCATTGCAATGTAGACTATAATAGACTGAAGTTTCTAAGAAATATGCTTTTTATCTATGACCAGGTTTTGATCCTCAAAATTTTAAAAGCAGGTTTCTACTGTGGGAAGGCATGAATCTAATAGAGAAAGGGCTGCCAAGGTCTTCTGTGTTAATGTAATATGCAGGAAGAAGGATCATTTGTTTCATATGCTCAAAAATATCCCATAATGGTCTTTTAATTTGATCAAATTCTGGCTGAAGTGGGTGAGACCAGGGGAAAAACTATCTAGAAAGGGTGTGAAGAGTCTCTGAAATAGCCTGGCCTTCCAGTTCAGAGTTACAATTACTCAACGTGCTGAAGCATCATAAAAAAGCAAAACCTCAGTTGTTAGGGTTAGAATATGGAATATGGGCAAATGTATTCTACATCTGTTCCTAAAAAAAGAAAGACAGAATCAGAATCTCTCCTGTGGATTTCAACTGTGGTGTAGAAATATAAGCCTTGCTATAAGAGAGATGCTCAGGACTCTAAAGCAGCAGCAACTTAAATTTAGCAATAAAACTTTGGCTTAAAATTAAAAAGAAAAAGTCAAACAGGTGCAAGTTATCTCCTTCAAGAGGTATGTGGGACTGACCCTCATAAATGTCATCCAACATCAGCTTCCCCCATCTTATTTCACTGTATCACCTTCATTGCACAGGAGTTATATCATTCTTTTATGGTTAAGTTTCATAAATAATGAGAAAACTATATGTAACAAATACATCATATTTCCCACCCACCCAGCATCCCTCCCCAAAATAAGAAAAGTTACATAAAATTAAAAAGTAGCTTCGTGAATGAAGGTACTGCTCTAAGTTGCACTTTTCCTGCAAGTGCAGCCAGTGCCTTTGCGCTGGGTATGAAGGAAAGGAAAAAATTCTCCACATAAACTGACAAAAAATTTAAAAACCAATGTCCGGTTTCAACCAGTCAAAACCGGGCCAAGCGGAAGCCGAGCTATCTCGAGCCGTCCCTTCAGAGGGTCCTTGCAAGGCCTGTTCTTCATCCTGATAAGCATCTGTGTCCTTGTGGTTGTAAACAATCCATAAGGTACTACGTTTTTGTTCCTTAAAACATCCTCTGATTGGCAAAATGAAGTAAATATTTGTTTTAAAAATAGAAAATTAAAATTAAACCAGAAGAAAAGAAAAGAAACACAGTGAGCTTGTTTGGAGTCCATAGGATCCGATCTGGAAGAGCTCGGAAAATGTGTTATGTGTTTTCTCCCGTTTTCAGCTGGAAAAAGGTACTAGAGGTTGCGTTGGTCGAGGAAAGAATTGTAGGAAAACCAAGGATGTTAATTTAGACTTCAGAGAATTCAAGTGTTAGCTTCATCATCTGTGTCTTCTATCAATACCTTCGTGTCACGAGTCTTGGATCTAGTGGTAATAAAAGGAAAAAAAGCTTTTAGTAATTACTAAATTGTAAGCACATTCATAGTGTCAGATACATTTCTAATTCCTAGAATTTCATATCCAATTTCAGATATCATGGACAAACACTAACAGGAAGCCAAGAAGAACAATAGCAGGTCATGTTTAACAGAGAGATACATAATCTGGAACAAGAAAATCTGAGTTTAAGCACTGACTTTGATTTATGCTACACTTCTTTAACCTCTCTGAGTACCGTTTCCATCCCTGTAGAGAAGGAATAATAATAGCTATCTCACTTAGTATCCCTTTTATCTAGTGAAAAGTGCACATCAAGGGGGGAAGTGGATATAAAAAGGATACAAACACTCAGCTGCTTAGTGGGGCCCTTTGCAACTTAGTGAGACCCTCTTTCACAATAAAGAATAAAAAAAATAGGGCTGGGGCTGTAGCTCAGAGGTAGAATGCCCCCAGGTTCCATCCCCAGTACTGCAAAAAAAAAAAAAAAAAAAAAAAAAAAAAAAAAAAAAAAAAAAAAAAAAAAAAAAAAAAAAAAAAAAAAAAAAAAAAAAAAAAAAAAAAAAAAAAAAAAAAAAAAAAAAAAAAAAGGATAAAAGGATACAAACACAAGGAATTGGTTTGAGGATGAGGAAAATAATGTCATCTGAAGTATGCCTGAAAAATTAGGAGAGTTAGCCAGCAGAAGACAAGAGCTGAGGGAAGGTATGATAGTTGCCTGTCTTCAAACAGCTGGCAAAGCATGATGCAGAAGTCATGGTAGAGAGCCCAACAAGGCTCAAACTGGCAAGTTACAGTTTAATTATAATGAAGCATATTTCAGTTCAACTTAATTTATCCACCGCTATAACTATCAAACAATAAAATTGGGTACCTTATACACAGCAATAAACTTCATTATTACCACTGATTGCTAATTGCCTTAAAATGACTATTCAGGATGCTATAAGCCATAGTAAAGATTCCTACATTGGATGAAAAAAATGGAATTAGGTAACACTAAAATATCCTGCAAATCATGTGTCCCATGAGGTGAAAACAGTACTTGGTGAAATAAAAATTATTATTCTTACTTGATTGGGGGTGGGGAGGCAGATTGACATTCAAAAAGGTTAAGAATGTGTTAAAGGTTACATGAATCATAAAGTCAGAACTAAGATATTCTTATTTTATTTTTTTGTAGTACTGGGGATTGACCTCAGGGGCATTCTATCTACACCCTCAACCACTTTTTATTCTTTATTTTGAAACAGGGTCTCACTAAGTTGTGGAAGGCCTCACTAAGTAGTTGAGGCTGGCCACCAACCCGGCTTCTCCGGTCTCAGCCTCCTAAGTACTGGGATTACAAGTGTGCGCCACCACACCCGGCTAAGATGTTGTTATTTTAGATTCCCTGTTCTCTTCGTTGCATGTAACCTGCTCCAATCTAAATGTCTTTCTCTGGTTGCAATCTAGTTCCCAGTGTTTTTCCACTAAATACCTGAAATTAAATGTACTCTATTAGCCGGGCGTGGTGGCGCACGCTTGTAATCCCAGCATTCGGGAGGCTGAGACCGGAGGATCCAGGTTCGCGGACAGCCTCAGCTACCTAGTGAGGCACTCCGCAACTTAGGGAGACTCGGTTTCAAAATAAAGAATAAAAAATAGGGCTGGGGGTGTAGCTCGGAGGTAGAATGCCCCTGAGTTCAATCTCCAGTACCGCAAAAAAAAAAAAAAAAAGTACTCTATTGCCAAAAAGCCTCCTTTCTCAAAAAGAAATAGTGTGTTTAGATTGCCCTCTGCTGGTAACACAGATTTAGTTAAAATCAGAATTCTACAAGACTAGAGACCACAGAGAGCATTTTCCTCCAGCCCTTTGTGGCACTTACCCTGCTGCTCCACCCAGTGCCCAGCACCTCAGCTTCGTTGACCTCTGCTTCCTGGGCATCACAGCACCATGCTTTGATGCTCTTCCTACTGGCCTCCCTGCCCATTCCTGCCCCTTTTCATTTACTCATTTTCTTTTCGCCTAAGACTCAGTTCCCTTCTCTCTGCTTTTTCTCTTCTCTACCTTCTTTCCAGAGAACTTCTAAATCTCTAAAGCTTTCCCAAGTTCTATTCTACTCCCCTATATCCAGTGGGTTACCATTACCACCTCCTGTGTTCTACTTCCTTTAAAACCTCTCCTTTCTTTTTAGTCCGATTATAAGTATCCTAATCTGAGTCTTTACTGTCCCATTCTTAAATACATTACAATCACCTTCCAGTTGGTCTTCTGGCTTTTGATTTTCCTTTTCCTAATATATGTTGCGCCATGCCATTAAAACTTCTTAGGAAGCCAGGCATGGTGGTGCATGCCTGTAATCCCAGTACTTGGAAGGCTGAGACAGGAAGATTGCAGGTTTAAAGTCAGTCTCTGCAACTTTGTGAGGCTCTCCGCAACTTAGCGAGACCTTGTTTCAAATAAAAAATAAAAATAGGGCTATATAAAACATAAAATAGGGCTACCTCCAGGTATAGCCCATAGGTGGAGGAGGAGTCCTGGGTTCCATCCCCAGTGTCACAAAAAACAACAAAAAAACTCAACTTTTTTTTTTTTTTTTTGGTGGTACTGGGGATTGAACTCAGGGGCATTCTACCTCCAAGCTATACCCCTAGCCCTATTTTTTATTCTTTATTTTGAAACAGGGTCTCACTAAGTTGCGGAATGCCTCACTAGGTAGCTGAGGCTGGCCACGAACCCGGATCCTCCAGTCTCAGCCTGCCAAATGCTGGAATTACAAGCGTGCGCCACCATGCCCGGCTTCAACTTCTTAAGATAACTACTTTCGCTGGGTGTGGTGGTGCATGCTTGTAATCCCAGTATGTGGAAGGCTGAGACAGGAGGATCACGAGTTCGTGGCCAGCCTCAGCTACTTAGTGAGGCTCTCCACAACTTAGTGAGACCATTTCAAAATAAAGAATAAAAGGACTGGGATTGTAGCTCAGAGATAAAATGCCCCTGGGTTCAATCCCCAGTACTACTACTACAAACAACAACAACAACAAAACCAGATAAATACATCTTTATTGAGCCTCATGCTATTCAAATACTTTCTACCCTTCACAAAACTGATCATGTTCAACTTAAGTCTCCTCCTTCAAATGTTCATCATATGTTCTACGTTTATTATTACTCTTACGAACAAAGTCAATGACTAAGATACTATTGTAGGTATTTAGTAAGGTAAATAATGGCTTATATTGGGCTTTCTGTGAAGGAACTGATGTAAGTTCCATGTAATAATGAGTTTAATGCTCTCAATCAACCTACGTGCAGGGATCATATATTTTTTTTTTGTAGTAGTAGTAATACTGGGGATTGAACCCAGGGACATTTTATCTCTGAGCCACAACCCCAGTCCTATTTTTTATTCTTTATTTTGAAATGGTCTTACTAAGTTGTGGAGAGCCTCACTAAGTAGCTGAGGCTGGCCATGAACTTGTGATCCTCCTGTCTCAGCCTCCCAAGTACTGGGAGAAGATCATATACAAAAAGTAAGGAATTTGGCCACAGTTACATACATATGATTCCTAGTTTATAACTCGAAGATTATTTGTATACAAAATATACTAAAGAGTCAAGTTAATTGTTCTCTAGCAATTGTTTCCCAGTGTATCTTTCGATGCCCATTTAGTGGGTAATGCATGATGACATTTACTCATTAAGACATTCTGGTAAGTTGGATCATACAAAATTGCTATTACTATTTTTTGTAGGTAAATAATGGCTGAATATCAGCAACTTCATTGGGTTCAACATGATAGCTTCTTAGCTTGACATTATCCAATGCTGAACATAAAAGGAAAGCTTACAGAAGTGGAAGCTATACGTACTGCGAGGCGAGGCGAGGCCGGCGCAGGGATATACTCTGGTTGTACTTCCATGACCGATTCTTCTGGCGGTTTCGTACCCCATCTTCCTGGTCCATCATCTGCTCTAGGAGTGTCTGATCATCTGCATTCAGGGGGGCCACAGAGATGTCCCGCACAGCACGAAATTCACCACAGTTATTGAGATGTTCATTCTCCAGACGGAAGAAGTTCCACACAAATCGCCTAAGCAAAACAGGGTACAGCAAAACATTATATAAACTTTGAATACACTATACTATTGTAAACCTTCCAGAATATAAAATTTCTACTCATGAAGACAAAACAAGGAATTGAGGGCTAGAATATTAAAATGAAATAGTGAAAGATGACAGAGGTGGGGAGAAGAGAAATGAGTGGAGGATGCAAAAGGAAGAGACTTACAGAATGCAGTTTTAGACTACTTGTTCTTTCACTTCATTCCACAAATACTTATTGCATGCCTATTAAAAGGAGGGGAGGCACTGAATGAGACGGACAAAGCCTTTGCCCTTATTCTAGTGGTAAAGACAGATGTGCAAACAATCAACCAGCTGATGAAGGAAGAAAGCATGGAAAAGAGTACAGAGTATGCTGACCTAAGACAGGCTAGGTAAACTGTCTCTGAAGAGATGACATCTAAGAGAAACCTGAATGATACAAGAAAGCAAGTCATGTACAAGTCCCAGGGAAACACAGTGTGTGTAAAGAGGCCCAAGAAGAAAATGCTGTTGGTGCATTGACACAATAGTGAGGGGGCTTCGAGGCAGAGTGGGCCAAGTGAGGTGAAAATGGCAGGAGGTGAGGACGGAGAAGCACAAGAGGCCATGCACGGACGGCCTTGGAATGACTATGGGTTGGGTCAGAAATGTCCCCCAAAAGCTACATGGTCACCAGCCTGTGGCACTACTGGGAGGTGGGTAACTTTGTGGAGTTGCAAAGAGTGATTCTCAAAAGACTTTAATTTCTGTTTTAAGTTCTTTTACCTCCCAATTTCCACTCTCACTCTCCCAGTGGAGACTAACTCTAAACAAACTTGTAGGCCATAAGCAGTTCCTTTTTAACTGTGTAAATATTAATCTCTAAGTCCTTTATGTAAGATTTTTCAATTCTGAGGCTGATGAGAAGTTTAAGAAAAGTTGGAAAATTTAAGCTTTTGAAGTGTACGTTATACTAAATGCTAATTTGTAAGTATTGGGTACCTTTTGGATAAAAGAGTCTTTGATAAACTTTTCAATAGTTTGCTTACCGGAAAACCTCAAGGGGGGCAAAGACAGTAGCAATGATGTCCCCAGAATGAGGCAACATAGTCGTAGAGGTAATTGAGATTTGGATAGTCCAAGCAAAGCGCAGTATCACGTCCTCTATGATGGCACAGTAGTAGTAAGCCTAAGAAATAATAAGCAAAGTGAGCATGCTTCCCATCACTTTTCTAACAAAGAAGCACATTTACCAGCAGTAAGGCTCATGTACAGAAAGAAAAAGGGAAAAGTTCGATTCTATTTAACTTTGCAGAGAAGTATATACATTGTAGTTTAGGAAGACTTCACTACTTTAGTTTTTTCTTAAATAATGTAGTATTCAAAAATTACTGACTTTCGGTAGTCATTTAACAAATATATTTCACTGCCATATTGTAGTCCAGATTCTCTTCTAGGCCCCAGAAATATAAACCAGACGAGAACCTTGATCAATTGAGATTATATTCTAGCATATTATATATGATATGCTAATGACTTAATATGTAATGTTAAAGAATATTAGCACATTTATAACTGCTATTTGCACTTGTCTTTTTAAATTACCTTACCCTATATTTGAAGAATGTTTTGCCTCGCTTGCTTTTTGATGTCAGTAAGTAAAACTAAGCTTGGCTGAATTTAAGAAATGTTCTGTTTTTTACATAGGTACTAATATTTCTTGGTACCCAGGATGTAGAAGTCCAGTGTTAGCTACCCCTAAATCTTAAATACACAAAATCACAAAATGCCAATTGACCTTAACTGTATTTCATGGATTTGTTCATTATTAGTCAAAATTAGCTCTTCAGTATGTATTTAAAGGCTATGACTTTTTGGGAACTAGAACTGCTATTTATTAAGCCATAATATTTATTTTAACAAGGTACTACTAGTCATTGTTAGAAGGTTATTAACAATGAAAATAGCAATTTCCTTGCCACCTTTTCCCATTCACTAGAGACATTTTCCAAATCTAGCTATTTTATCTACTTTTACCTTCCATATTTAAAAATAATATAATATATACTATTTTATTTTGATTAGTCAATTCTAGACATTACTCACTGACTGCTGATTATTATAGATTTTATGAGGACTATTATGGGGATTTTAACACATTCACATACCTCCCTATGCCCTCTCCCATCCTCCCAATACAGTGATAATACAATTTTTGGATAAATCTATGTTCAGTGTACTCATTAGACCTAGGTGAAGAATTACAAGCTCATGTGTCTGTTAATAGTTAGTCTTGAGCTTTCCACAGTTGACCGCACTGGGAACTGATGTTACCAAAAATGTGAAAGACTTTCAGGAGAAATACATGTAATTTGAGATCAAAAGACATAGAAAAGTTAAGTTTGAATATTGAGATCACAAAAAATGGTTCCTGGACCTGTGGTGTGATACTCCATACTATGTATTCTTAGTTCCTATGAACGGATCTTAAGGTTCATGTAGCTGTGTTATTAATTTTTAGTGAAGGTCTGCTGGATTCCACTAAGGTTTCTTCACTTTTCAAACTGGATAAATTTTTATTCTAATATCTGCCTTTTTAAAATTAAGAAGGATATGGTAATCCAGCAGAATATTTATCTAGATACAAATAGCTCATCTAAGCAATTATCGTAAGAAACAAACAGAGCTCTCACTAACACAAGAATAACATAAGCGACAATGGCTTAGGGAATACAGAAAGGCCATCTTCACCTGAACTCATCTCTACTCTATCAAATGTGATTTATAAAAAGATGTTTAATGTCTTCATCATATATTCTAAGTCTCCACATTGGGATTGCTATATGATCACTATGAGTGAACCTTCTTCTCCCCCTTTTATTTGCTCAACTGAAGTCGTACTTTTAAAAAGGAGGCACAGGAGTTTACAAAATGACAAACGGAAAAAGGGTGTTTCAGACAGAAGGATTCTCTGTTAAAAAATAAATCACAAATTGTAATAAGTGATTTTTTTTCTTCTATACTAGTCTTTATTACATTTCATTGCAATTTGTTTATCTGCTTAGAATATAGTTTATGGCCTCCTGGAGAACAAGAATTTTATTTTGTTTTTACTTTCTATAATACCTATCATATAGTAAGAATGTTACATTTTTTTGCTGACTGAATTAGTATTTGTGGTAATTTTTCTAATTTTATTAGGTTAATATAATTAGGGATTGGGTCTGTATTGCAATAAGATTTAACTAGTGACACACCTCAATTTTCTTTTCTTTTTTAATGCAAATACTTCATACATACTTTTTGAGGGTAGACAATCTCTTCCCGGAGGAAAGTGTTTTCTCCAGCATTCTTATCAAAGAGACCCCAGTCCATCTTTAGATCCCAGATTAGGGTATAGCAGGAACTGATGATACAAAAGACAATCCACAGGTAAAAGAACACTGTGGAGTCGGAATGATCTCGTTCTGATGAAAGAAAAGGAAAAGAGGAAATTACTAGTCTTAGTAAAATTCTATTTTTTCTTTTTGTGGCACTGAGGATTGAACCCTTGGGCACTCTACCAATGCTCTATATTCCCATAGTTTTTGTTACATGCCTTTAGTTTTTGTTTTTTACTTTGAAACAGGGTCTTGCTAAGTTATGGCACACTGGCCTGGAACCTGCGATTCTTCTGTGTCAGCCTCACAATACTGGGATTACATGCATGAGTCACCATGCCCAAGTTAAGTTCCTTACTAAATAAATCTAACTAAAACAAAGATTCTTCATAATGTTCCTTAAAGGAAGTAAAACTTTAAACAAATCTTAGTAGGATCATTGTCTAACAAAGGTTAAATAATAAATATTATTTCCCTGAGGTCCAGAGTAATTATAAAACACTTATTGGATACACGATATGTGTATAGTATGCATTTGGAGTCTGGGAGGCTCTATGTTGAACACATATAAATCCAAATAATTTCAGTGGAAGTTTTGAATGTTACTAGAAACGTCATTTTAATTTTTGCCATCAGGTGGCAGCTCAGGGTAAAAGATAGAAAAATATTCGGGAACCATCACAAACAAAGAATGTGCTGCATTTGCTTCAAGAAATTCTTGGGCTGTTTTCACTTCAGAACAACATTTCCTTCATACACTTAGATCTTGTCAATACTTATTGGAAAGGCAAGCAGAGAATGCCAAAAAGCAACAGACTGATGAGGATACAGTGTATTCCTTTGAGGAATACATGAAAGCAAACTTCTCAGGTGACAGAGTAAAGCATGATATTTTTGCTTCTTTTCGAGGGTATTTATTGAAAAAGGTGTAATTTGACTTTATGCTGGGAACTTGATATAATAACTTTTGGCTTTATGCTGAGAACACGATAAAGCACATTAAATCAGAATAAGAATAATTTGCAAGTGTAGTTGTACAGTTTAATGGTTTTTGGTCTTCAGTGCTTCATATATCTCTGAAATTCTTCTTTGGTAGGTTCCTGCATCATCATGATGCTATAAGTGTTCTCTAGCTGACACAAGGATGTAACAGCTCATTTGGTTCTAAATTATTGGAGGGAAAGCAGTGTACAACACTGAATTCAAAAAAGTTTAAATTTTGGTCAGTTTCCCAAAGGTACAGAAAGCAAAGTCTATCATGCATTATGCATAATCTTGCCTATTCAAGTAGACAAGTATTTATTAATTACAGATGTTAGTGTGTTAATAAGTACAGTATGATTCAAGGGTAATGATTACAAACTTACAATCTAGTGAGTGAAACAGACATTTGTTCTTGGTGATAAATTTGAAATAAAAATGGAGCATAAACAAAATGATATGAGAACATCCAGGAGGATGGGAATATTTCCAACAGTAGGAAATAAGAGAAAGTAGTATTTGAGTTATTTCTAGAAAAAGAAATAAATAGTATTGCAAAAGTCAGGCAGATGAGCTAAGGTCATTCAAGGCCGAAGGAAGATAATGAGAAGGCATAGGAAAGGAAAGTACAAGGTATACTTGAAAAGCTACAAGTCATCTGCATCAAGTATAAGCGACAGAGAGGATGGGACTTGAAAAGAAGCTTGGAAAGACATTTTGGGTCTGACTGTGGAATGCCTTCTTGGGCCTTAGGACTGGATCTGTATTTTATAAAAGTAACTGGTTGGTAGGTTACTTGCATCAGAATTACTTAGTTGTTTAAAAAAAAAAAAAGGGATACCGCAGAGCTCTAGAGCTATGTGAAGAGTCAGTGTGTAACAGCTCATGAGAGCCGACTGGTTAAATTTTTAGAAACTTTGGAAGCTGACTGTTAAACATAATTGTTATTACATCACTGCTTAGCTTCTTAGAAAGTGAGTAGTAAGGAAAAGCAATTGGTGTGTTAAAAACGGCCCACAGTGATTCTGATGGAACAGTCTCACTTGGATATAAATGTGTTTTCAGCTTAAAATTATGTCCACAAAATTTTTCTTTATCAAAACCATATTGGTTGACTATTCATACTATAATATTATGTATAAATTGTTAATTTAAACTGTCTAACAAATTATTATCCAGCTATAATTGTATGTGTTCTGACATGCTTATTTCATTCTATATAGAGATAGAGGTTAGCTGAGTAGAATCAGTCTAGATGAGCAGAACAACTAGCTATAAAGATGCTATAATTAATCTATTAAGTTTCCAGAAAATAAAGCAAATTCAGCAGCTTAATAAAATTCGCTTTTCTCATTTTCAAACCAAGATGAACACAAAGAGATGAAGACAAGCAACTGAACTGTAAATTATGCTGGTAACCTTTTAAGTTGAATGCTTAGTATGTGTCATGTACTCTATCTTTGTTACTTTAACTTTCCCAACAATAAGGTATCATTTTAGCCAGGTGTGGTGATGCGCACCTCTAATCCACTCCTTGGGAGACTGAGGCAGGAGAACAGCCTCAGTAACATAGGAAGACTCTCAGTAACCTAGTGAGAAACAAGGTTACTGAGAGTAACAAAAAATAAAAAGGGCTGGGGTGTAGCTCCGAGGTAGAATGCCCCTGGGTTCACTCCTCAGTACCACAAAAAATAAGGTATCATTCTGTTTGCCAGAAAAACTGAGGACATGAGGATAGAGTAACATACAAATAGTAAGAGGTAACAAAATGAATATTTCTTAAGTGAGTATAGGTAATATCATATCTTACTACTGAAAGCTGATTTTTCTTTCTTTACTGGAGAAATAACTGAGAGTAGGTTATCATATAAAAGGTGATTGTAAAAACTAAAATACAAAGGAATTAATAATGGAACTAAAAGCAATATGTTAATTTTCTGGTATTCCTAGATCTTAAGTCCTATCCTTACAGTGTAACTCTGGGTCAAGGGTCTCCTTTTCTAAGCCCATATTATTTCTAATTTCTATAATAAATGATGACTTTCAAATAAACAAATACTCTTCCAGAATATTTCACAGCAATATTTAAGACACAAGGGACTTCCTCACTGATTAGCACACACCTGGTCTATATTTTCGTCTCAATTTAGTTACTACCCTCATCTGCTCTTTCCCATTTCCCAAATGAAGACTGCTCTCCCTGAAATCACTGGCCTTCATTGATATTCAGAAGACATACTGGGAAGATATTATCACTTTAGGCAAGCAATTACATCTTATTCTCTCTTGGCTAACCCCAGTGGTCCACTTTAGTGATGTTCAGAATCACAGAAAATCAAGTCATTTTTATTCTACCCTAAGCTTCTATCTCTTACACACCTGCCACATAAGCAGTATAATTCGCATTGAACATATTTATGGTAATGATACCTGCTAAACTTAAAACAAATAAAAATAAATTTCTTAAGAGTTTTGTACCCATAGCCATCATAGGAATGGTAAAGCAAAATCACATGCCAGGAAAAGTGCTGAGAGAAACCTGAAAATAATGACACCATGTGGAGAGAAAAAGTGAACAGTTTTCACCTACAATCTTTCTCCTCTGCTAATTATTTGCTAGTATTTAATCTGAAATTAAATAAGAAAACAAATAATAGTTTTCAAAGCCCAAATCTATGCTATGCAAATCCTGGATCCATTCCTATAACCTAAAAAATAAATCAAACTACTGAATTAGGAAATTAATATTATTCTCTAAAAAATCAATATACGGGTCCTCAGTGAGGCACTTAAGCAGTAAGTAGATTTTTTATTTTCCCTTCCATAAGCAGAAACACTACTTTTAAAATTTATTTTTATATTAATTGGTGCATTGTAATCATACATGTTTGTTAGGTACAAGCTGATAAAGGCATATATGCACACATCTCTCATTTAACCCTTCCCCAATTCCCACCCCACTCCCTCGCCCTCCCTCCTTCTCAAGTTCAGTTTAGTGATTGACTGATATGTTTGTGAAAGTACATCATGTGCATTAGGGTGTGTTCCCCCACCCCGTCCATCACCTTCAGTTAAGTCAACTTCTTTGCTTATCCAGGGTTTCTCCTTTTTCATCTGGAGTCCCTCTTATACCCCATCTTCTCCCTAGCTTCTGAATATTAGGGAGAACATATGCTTTTTTACTCTTTGTGACTGGCTAATCTCACTTAACATAATGTTTTCCAGTTGCATCCATTTCCCTGCAAATAACATGATTTTGTTCTTCTTTATGGCTGAGTAAAATTCCATTGTGTTCATATCCCATAGTTTTGCAATCCATTCATCTGTCGATGGACATCTTGGCTGCTTCCACAGAACCATTACTTCTTTAATGTGAAGAAAATACTGCTTGTAGCATAAGAAAGATTTTTTTTAACCTCAAAGTTTCATATCTTGTACCTCATACTTTGTAACTCAAAGTTTCAATGAAGGGGCTAGGAGCATAGCTCAGTGGTAGAGCATGCTTAGCAAGCTGGAGGCCTGGGTTCAATTCTGAGCCCCAAAACAAAAGTATCAATGGAATTATTAGCTCACTAGTCTTCCTGTACTTATTCACTCCCTCCTAGGAAGTACAGGACAATGCTCCTTGTTTATCAATGATATGTAATAAGAAAATAGTGAACTTTTTTACCCTAATTATCTCTGATTTATCTATTGATCCATCTATTCCCTTTCCCTTCCCTCCCCTTCTTTCTTTCCTTCCCTCCCTTCCTTCCACATACCCAACCCATTATTTCTTAAGAAAATCTTCCCTCCCTCCCTCCCTCCCTTCCTTCCTTCCTTCCTTCCTTTCAGTACTAAGGATTGAACTCAGGATTCTACCTTCGAGCCAAACCCTCAGCCCTACTTTTCATTCTTTATTTTGGAACAGGGCTCACTAAGTTGTGGAGGGCCTCCCAAAGTAGAGAAGACTGGCCATGAACCTGTGATTCTCCTGTCTCAGCCTCCCAAGTACTGGGATTACAAGCATGCGCCACCACCATGCCTGGCTAAGAAGTGAATTTTAGGACGATAAAAAAAAAAAAAAGAAAAGAAAAAAGAAAGAAATACAACTCTAAGCAACTTAATCATGTTAAAGTATTCACCCATTACTTGCTAGTTTTTGTGTCTCTCAAATTCAGGAACGACTTTTACCTTTCTAGCAGAGAGGAATTATTTCATATTTGAGCTAACTCCACATTGCTCTAATAAAAGTGTGTTATCGTTAAAGTGAGTGGCCAAATTCCTACTAATGTTTTTGGTTTTCCATGAATGTGATTAAGACCCAAAAATCTGATAACGGGCCTAAAGCCTTAAAAGTACAGTTTGAATTCTCCTTATTCTTTGGACCTTTGTGCTTTCCCAATTATAAATTTATTTGGCACTTGTAACAATAGCCCATTGCCCTATCTCATTTTTTCTGTTTTGTTTACCCTGAGATAACACTGTATCACTGAGAAGAACTCAGAGCATTCTATAAACTTGGGAGGCAGTATTAAAAAAAAAAATATAAGTTCTTGGGAGGCTGGGACAGGAGGGTCGCAGGTTCGAGACCAGCCTCAGCAACTCAGTAAGGCCATCTGCAACTCAGTGAGACCCTGTTTCCAAATAAAAGAATAAAATAGGTCTGGGGATATAGCTCAGAGGTAGAATGCCTCTGGGTTCCATCCCCAGTACCACCATATATGCATATATATGTATAATCACAAGGCTTACATGTGAATTTCAGCCTTGTTACCTGCCTGGTATTTGATTTTGGAGCTATATTGTCTGTATTCAGATTGGTCTCTTAGGTTCTTCTACTTCCTATCTGTAAGACTTAAGTGAATAACTTACCTACTTTGTTTTCAACTTCCTTACTTGCAGAATGAAGAGCAAGTGCTTATCTCTGACAGAGATTCTCTCCTTGGCCTAACTCTAGTCAGACTCCTCTACCCTGGGATGCACCCTTGGCTCCATCCTTGTGGGGTCTGTGACAAGAATCTTAAGAGTCCCTCCACCCGCCTGTACTCATGCTAGGGGCTGGAGCACACTAGTTTGCAATTAGCATGAATCCTGTCAAGTTACTTAAGACAGAATCCCCCTTTGACCTTGCTTTCTTTTAGTAATTTCCCATCCACTGACCCTCAGTCTACTTCTTGGCTATAAATTCCCACTTGTTCATGTGTGTTTGGAACTGAGTCCAGTTCCATACTAAGATCAATTTTTCTCAAATGCAAATTTCCTAAGTAAAATGCCTTTTTTTTTTTTCCCAGTACTGGGGATTGAACCCAAGGGCATTTTGCCTTCAAGCGACACCCACAGCCCTATTTTTTATTCTTTATTTTGAAACAGGGTCTTACTAAGTTGCAGAGGGTCTCACTAAGTAGCTGAGGCTGGCTGTGAGGCTGGCCGCGAACCTGTGATCCTCCAGTCTCAGCCTCCCAACCACTGGGATTACAAGCATGCACCACCACGCTGGCTTAATATGCCATTTTTAACTACTGTCCTGATCTGGTTTTAACACCTCTGGGTTTCTGGGAGCATTACATGAATTACTACCTGTTAAATGCTTAAGTATTCCATAAATATTAGATTTTGATTATACTTGTATTCCTCATTGTTTTTCTTTTTTTAATTTGCAGCTGCAAATTATTCTTTATTTTTGTTTTTGTTGTTGTTGTTTTTTGGTACTACGAGCATTCTACCTCTGAGCTATATCCCCAGTCCTACTTTACTTTTTGTTTTGAAACAGGGTCTCACTAAGTTGTGGAGAGTCTTGCTACGTTGCTGAGGCTGTCCTCAAACCTATGATCCTCCTGTCTCAGCTTCCCATGTGCTGGAATTACAGGTATGCACTACCATGCTTTGAATTGCTTTTTGACAAACTACCATATAATATTTCATGTACCACACAGATACTTTAAGTAAAACTATTCTATTGGTGGGCATTTATTAGATTATTTCAGCTTTTAACTATATAATTCTGTGGAGATGATTCATTTTTGTCCATGTCTCTACTTACTTAGGGAAAAGTTATGGAAAGGGAGTTACTAGATCAAAAGGTATGAGTGATTTTGACTCTTAATAGAATTAGCAAATTTTTTATTGATTTATACTCTATCACAGAATGAGAGTTCATTTCTCCATGTCCTTGCCAGCAATAGCATCATCATTTCTTTGATTTAATATTGTTTTAATTTGCATTTCTTTTACTATTATTGAAATGAAACATTTTTGTTTATTAGCTATATTTATTCCACAAAATTATGTTTATGTCTTTGCCAATATCAACTTAAATTATTTTCCATGTAATGGTAGATTAGATTACAGTTAACTAATCCCTGCTACCATGGCAACATCTATCTATCTATCTATCTATCTATCTATCTATCTATCTATCTATCTATCTATGGCACTAGGGATTGAAGCCTGGTGCATTCGACCTCTGAGCTATACCCTCAGTCATTTTTTTTATTTTTTGTTTTGAAACAGAGTCTCACTAGGTTGCTGAAATTCTTGCTAAATTTCTGAGGCTGGCTTTGAACCTGTGACCTCCCATCTCAGTTTCTTAAGAAATGGGATTATAGGTGTGCACTACCACGGCAGGCAAAATTTATTGGGAACTTTTTTTTTGAGGTACTGGGGCATTTTACCTCCAATCTACTCCCTAAGTACTTCAGAAGAATGTATTTATATGGAAATGCTAACTCTATTTGTTGTAAGAGCAGTTAAGAAAACAAAAGTGACTATAGAAGAGACAACTAAAATATTATATACAGGATATAAGCATAACTGCTATTTTTAAAAAGTTTTCTGTTAATCTCCAGGGAAAATGACAAAGCAGATACAAAGGAAACAATGTACTCAAATCTATAATTAATATTTTAAAAGTTGATATTAGATACAATTATAACCATTTAAAATTAGTACAATGAAGCTAGGCTCTATGGCACATATCTATAATTCTGGTACTTGGGAAGCTGAGATGGGAGGATTGAATGTTTGAGGCCAGCACTCTGTAACTTAGCAAGACTGTTTCAAAATAAAAAATAAAAGCTGGGTGTGGTGGTGCATGCCTATATCTCAGTACTCGGGAGGGATGCAAATTTCAAAACCAGCCTCAGCAACTCAGTGAGGCTCCCATCAAGTTAGCGAGACTCTGTTTCCAAATAAAAAATTAAAAAAAAAAAAAGGGCTGGGGATATAGCTTGGAGGTGGAATGCCCCTGAGTTCAGTCCCCAGTACTACCACACACGCACACAGGCGCACGCACGCGCGCACACACACACACACACACAGGCACACGCACACGCACACGCGTGCGCGTGACTGGGAGTTCAGTTTGGAGGCTAACTGTCCCTGGGTTTAATCCCCAGTACCAATAAACAAACAAAAAAATGCAATGCCAAGTAGATAAATAACACTCAAGAAATATTTGTCAAATTAAAGTAAGAAAATCAGAAGAAAACAATATCTTCTTTTTGGCTTTATGACATTAGCAGCTCTTAAGCCAATATTGTCAAGATGAATTTGAAAATAATTGATTTCTTTTCTGCATTATTATCTAGGCTAGGAAAATTATAGCAGAATATATCAGGTTCAAAAGGGTTAAAGCTTAATAGTAAGGCAAAAATGAGAACATTTATCCAAATGAGTATTTTTTTAATTGTATGTATGTCTTTTTTAAAAAGCTAATGGAATAAAATTTTCCCCAGAGAATTAAAAAACAATTGTAATTTCTATTGTAGTAGAAGATTAAAATTTGGGAATCTAGCATAGCAACTTATTATTTAGGGTAGAAAAAGGGTAACAAACTGGCCATACCCCAGAGAGGAAGCGCTTCAGGACTTTGTGGGCTCACTGGAAACAACGGAAGTGACTATTGCATTGAAGGCACTGAACTACTGCGGAGGAACCTCATTAGGAGGCACAGCACCCCTCAGAGAATGTGAAAAAAGAAGGGATTGAGGAGGAATGTGGGCCCGGAAAACAACTAACTACTTGCACATAAATGAACTCCAACTGTGCACAGAATCTCTTTTTTTTTCCCTAAGTATTTAAAAAAGCTTAATAGTAAATGCTTTTTAGCAAATGTCAACAAGTCAAAACAAAAATACAAAGTATTAAAATTTTTTTCCCACCATATAGTTAAGAGAAGAGACAAGTGCTAAATCCACTAAGAATACGTAACTATTTTAGAATGTTAGAAATTGTAAATGAAAAATAGAAAATCTAATGAGGTGCTCTCCTTCAAAATCTGGTCAGAAGTAACATAACGGGCCTTTTCTGTTACTGTACCTCCCACAGGCTGTTCCTTGCCAAAGCCAAGAAATCTCAAGGTCACAAAGAAACATTTAAAACACTTTCCTGCCTTACCAATACCAATTCCAACAAAACACTTGTAGGAATTGGCTTCAAACTTAGCCCTGTAATGAAATGTGAATTCTCAGATAGAGATTGGCTGCTATTTAAATTCCTTTGTTTCTAAAACTCAGTGATAGAAAACAAATACACTGAAATAACTCAAACGTGCTTCTTTTTAATATAACAAATGAAGACTGGCTACAATATGATCATATTTAATCTCTTTAAAATGGGTTGTCTAAGCCTCCTCCCTCACCTTCTAAAAAATGATTCTAGGTGCAGAGTTAACTCTTCTGCCACCATTTTTACAAATCATGCAATAAAACTCAAGACACAACCTTTGAAACAATCTTGAAAATGCCGCTAATATAATGCCGTTTCTATGGCAACTCTTGCTGGCTAGTTCTCTCAAAAGACTCAGATCTCTGAGTCTGAACAAGGTTACCTCATCATCTTTTACTCTTTCTTCCTCATAAAATTTATCCTTTGCAATAGCACACAGGCATATACTTAATAGAAAAGTTCTTAACCAATTAACCATTTGAATCTATTCTTTTGATTCAATGATTATTTGTAAAGTCTATGTTTTCTGATGTCTTTTTTTTTGTTTTGAATATTATCCTAGACAACAATAGAAATCAAATTCTACTTTTGATCATTATTGCATGTCAAATTTTCTGTCAATGGTCCCTCTGACTTGTCTTTCTAATCCTGCTTGTAGGCATTATGTTAAAAAATGTTAGTGATATAAATATTACTACGTAGCAACCATAAAATATTTTTTAAAAATTTAGGGATAGAAAAAATAAAAAAATTAGGGCTAGGTTTAAAATACAAAGCCATCTATTTCTTTAAAAATGCCTTTTCAAAAAAAAAAAAAAAAACAATTGACAGTGGGCACATGAATTGTGTTCAGTGAGTAAGCAGCTGTATTACTTGGGCAAAAAGCCAAAGACATTCCTAACTGATACTTGCCCTGTGCAACCTCTCAACCCAAGGCGATCGATATTAAGGGTTTCTCTTAAAAAGTCTCTGTGTAAAGGAAGACACACATATTACCAGCTCTAGTCAATAAAACTGTATTTCATTGGAGCATAAATTCCACTTATGTAGCACATTAGAGTTCATAAGATGATTTCATCATGCACACCCCTTACTTAACCCTTTCACTAAATCTGTGAAGTAAACAGAATAGGTACTATTATCTCCATTTTAAAGATGCGGCTTTGTCTGAACAAACAAAAAAGCAAAAAAGCTTCAGCTTAGGCTGAAGAACAGAAGTAAGAAACAGCATCACTTCCACTGTGCAAATTACATGGTTGGGCTGGGGTGTAGCTCAGTGGTAGAGCACTTGCCTAGAAAGCAGGAGGCCCAGGCTCAATCCCCAGCAAAACACACACACACACACACACACACACACACAGCCTTCTCTACCCAGGTACTCCCCCACCCCATCCTGGATCAGAGACTTGTGTTGTGGGGTCTTTTGGAAGCTTGCTTATCTCTTTGCACTGTATTTTAAAGCCTTTCTTTAAAAAGTGTGGTTTTAAAAGAATTTACCATTTTAACCATTTCTAAGTATAGGATTCAGTAGTGTTAAGTACATTCACATTATTGTACAACCAATTAATGCCTTTTTACTTGCTCCTTCCCCTACTAAGTAATACGTTTTTGAGGGCAAGGACTGTGTTTTATTTGTTGCTCTGTGTGTGTGTGTGTGTGTGTGTGTGTGTGTGTGTGTGTGTGTGTGTGTGTGTATGTGTGTGTGTGTGGTGGTGGTACTGGGAATTGAACCCAGAATGGTTCTACCTCTGAGCTGCACCTCAAGCCCTTTTTATTTTGAAACAGGTTCTTGCCAAATTGGATCATTCTGCCTCAGCGTCCTAGGTACAGGAGAAACACGCATGCCCACTGCACCTGGCTTGTTGCTGTTTTTAGTGTCTAGCAAACCCTGTTACATGAGAATGGTCTTAATAAATACTTTCTGAATGCATGTTTACTCTGCCTAACTACTCCCCACCTAGTTCAGAATTAGAATTAAGGAATGAGGTGTGTTTACACAGGGATATATACAAATATATTAATCTGAAGTATGTGTGTGTGTTGCTGAGGATTGAATCTGGGGGCATTCTACCTCTCAGCTATACCCCCAGCCATATTTTATTTTTTATTTTTGAAACAAGGTCTTACTAAGTTCCTGAGGACTTTGCTAACGTGAGGAAGCTGGACTCAAACCAGAGATCTTCCTGTCTCAGCCTCCCAAGTACTGGGACTATAGGTGTGCACTACCATACCCCCTGGTTTCTTACTTAGGGTATGAAGAGGATCAGAGTATGTCACCCCAAAATATGCCACTTTGGCATAGAGATTATTTGAGATGAAGGCGACTGAGAAAGCAGATGCATGAAAATCTCTCTGCTCTCTCCCTTTTAGTCTAAGAGCAAAGCATAAGCTCATTTTGTAAAGGTAACTGGAATTTCCACTTGTTAAGTTGTCTCACTCTCCCATATCCAATCACCAGAGAAGATTTCTTAATGGAGGAGGTACCACTTGAGTCTACCTAGTAAACATTACTAAATAACCCTTTTTTTCCATCAGTTCTCCCATGTATTTACCCTCCTGCCATTTATAGTCCCTAGAAGCCCAACCACCCCATTCTTGTCCACAATTTACCACTCTTAGTAGGTCTAACCACTTCTCTGGGTATCTACTTTTTTCTATTATGGCCTCTGTATATATAAAATAAACCTTTCCTCCCGTTAATCTATCTTTTATCATTTTTTAGGGCCTTTGTCAGTAACCTAAGAGGAAAAGGAAACAGTTTTTTTCTCCCCTATGATAAATCACAGGTAAGAGACTAAAACTGTGTTTAAGAACAACCTCATATAACTGAAGGAACTGGAACTTCAGTGGGAAAAAAAGAGCCTGGCCAATGAGAAAGTAATCAGAGTAAGAGACAGATTCAAGGAACAAAAATCCAGTCAATCACAGAATGTCTTTGTGAATGCTGTACCAGACTGCAAACATCACCACAAAGAAAGCATTAACGGAATGAGGAAAGGATAGACATAGACTGGATGAGTATAATCTGCACTTACAAGATATGTTAACTTTCTTGCTACTGACTATGTTGGGCTTGACAAGGAGCCTCTAAAATTAATAATCATATGATGGCTTCTTGTTAAAAAATTAAGAAAGTTAATAACTCTAATAACTGGTTAACAATTGCTTTACTTTATTTCCAATTTTGTTTTCAATAATGAAAACTTGTCCACTAAAAATAATTATTGTAGACAGGCTACTATGTAACTTTTTGGCATCTAATTGAATTTGTTAAAAAAATTTAGTGACATTTATAGCAATTAAATCTCTTCCATTCTCATCTACGTGACAATGTTAGGTTTTCCAGAATTAACATACATACAAACCGAAAAAATAGAAAGTAATATAAATTTAAGAAACATTTTTGTGCAGCCGGGCATGGTGGTGCACGCTTGTAATCCCAGTACTTGGGAATCTGAGACTGGAGGATCTGGGTTTGCGGCCAGCCTCAGCTACTTAGTGAGGATCTCTCCACAACTTAGTGAGACCCTGTATCAAAATAAAGAATAAAAAATAGGACTAGGGGTGTAGCTTGGAGATAGAATGCCCCTGAGTTCAATCCCCAATACAGCAAAAAAAAAAAAAAAATTTGTGCAATAATTTATTAAAATTTGTAATATATTATAATTCTGTTTTGATCAATTGTAGGTAATAATCAGAGTAATGACAATTACAACCCAGAAAGGGGGAAAAAAACTCTTGTAGTGACAAGAAATAAAGCATTTAATTTCAATTTACCCCCCCCAAACAAAGCCATTAAAACATAAACATGTATTACACTTGTTATAGTTTGGCCCTGGAGCACCTCCCAGAGCCCCCCGTGTTAGGAGCGTGGTGGCTGGCCTGTGGTCCTAGTAGGAGGTGGTGGAAGCTTCAGGAGGCAGGGCCTACTTGGAGGATGAAGTTCCTGGGGGCCTGCCTGTTTATAGACTTAAGGAATTCAGATCTTCAGCTTCTTAATGAATGGTATTAGTAGAATTATAGACACATTATGTTCTTAAATATTCAACCAAAAATACAGTGCTCATTTTTACCTACAATGGGAATGGTTCTTGATAATTTAGTAAAAGGGGTCATAAAATACTATGTATATAATCAGTTGCCCAATTTATAAATTCCCTAATAACCTTCTAAATCATGATGCATGCAAGGGCTCAAATGATGTCATTTCTCAGCAGGAGTTAAAATTATGGGAGCCAGTGTTTCCTTCACTGAGGTACTTAGTTAAATTACATCATTTAACAAGAGTACCTGCATGGCAGTACTCTTATTGGCTACATTTATTACTACTACTCTTACCACAGAATCTACTGCAAAAAGTGAGAGTGTGTTGTAATATGTTCTGGTGGACCTAATCTCAAGGCTTACTAAAATAATACCCTCATCTTTCATGACCATCGCACACACACTTTAGATAAGTAACAATTCTGTAGCACTGGCTAAGACTCCCTCTAAAATACAGTCTCTCAAATAAAAACAAAAAATACTGAAAAAGAATTTTACCAAAGTATTTAAAAATAACTATAATAATTTCAATTAGTAACATCTCTTTACCACCTACAGCTGAGAAAGTGCAGCCTCTAAAGTGTGGGCTGATACTGATTTAAACAGACAAAGAAGGAATGCATTTTAGTAAAAGGAGGTGAGATTGTTGATTGGCAGTTCTTGGAAAAGGGTTAAAAATTCAAAAGGAATGACTGCATGTGGCTCAGAACTTAAAAGCTTTTTTCTCTCCCAAATAGAAGAGCAGTTGCAAGCAATAACAGGTTGCCATAGAGACAGAAAAACTAGAGGGATCAGAGAACTCAATTTGCAGTTAAATGGGCTGGAAACAATCCTTACTACTTGGTGAAGGAAAGCGGTTAAAAATACACTTGATTGCCAGAGGGAATCTTTTTCACCTAGCCATGTCCCGAGCCCATTAATGAACAAGGAAGTCTACAAAAACCAAATGAAAACCCAAGGTATTCATAGATTGAACCCATTAAATGTAATTTAGGATTTTAAACATCACAATCCTTCTTATTCTGAGTGAATGTGCTTTTTTTCAATGGTCAGTAAATATTAGAATGAGACTGAAATTGTGTTCAATAACCTGATACATCTGAGGGAACTAGAACTTTCGTGGAGGTGGGGGGTGGGGGAAGAGCATGGCCAATGGGAAGATAACCAGAGTAAGAAATGGATGCAAGTTGTAAAAATCCAGGTGCTGAAGAGTCTCTTCAGCATCAATCACGGAATACCTTTGTGAGTGCTGTAGAGGGCCGCAAAGGTCACGGTGAAGAAGGTTGTGGAGTATTTGCCAGCATTAACTAGATGAGGAAAGGCCCTTTTTGTGTCGCGGTACCGGCGCAGGCACTGGATGAAGCGAAGCCAGGCAGGAATGCACTGAACAACAGCTCGCACACCGTATGCATATTTGTGGCAGATTTCTGGTTCTGTGAAGATTCCAAAAAAGAGAAACATCACAATTTTGAAAAATAACCTGTTTACCTCTGTTAGCCATACAGTGGAACTACCAGCAAGTCCATCAAAGCAAAAGCTTGGGTTTCAGAATCACTTTCTTCCTCACAACTATTATATTCTCAAGTCTTTAGTGGTAGTTATAAGCCAAGGAAAGACTCTACAGAGGGGACTAGTGGAAAACCTGCCCTCTTGGATTTCTGGATATCTGCTCTATAATTACTTTCAAGGAGGATGAGAAAACTATAAAGTGAGTATACTAAGCAAAGGGGGGAAAAGTGATTTGCTTTATAATTTGAAACATTTGGAAAACCTATAAATATTACAGGTGACTCTAGGTAATTTGATGAACTCCAAATAGCATAATAAATACTCAAAAGTATGTGTGTTCCTTTTTTTCTCTCCCCATACTAAAACCAGTAACAGATTTTGTGTTTCTAAATGAGAAGAATGAAATTAGTAAGTCAAATTTTCTTGAATTCTGGTTATACACTATAGTGTCTTCAACCTACGACAGGGTTGTGATCCACTGGCAATCACTGAAAATGTGTCAGCACAGGTGTCATCATTAACTTCTGTTAGTCAGATGCTACATCATCTACCTAAACTAGATCTTTGTTGTGAAGGCAAAATTCCTTAATAACTTCTTAAACTCTTGGCATAAGCTAAGTAGGTGACAAAGAGCCAGAAGAACAAGGTCCCAAATAAGAATTAAAAAAATCAATCTATCACAACTTTCTCGAAGTATTTGATCTGATTCTAAGTAATCAATATTTTTGATCATTGGTATCTATATAATATTCTAGAGCAATACTGTGAAGACAAATTGTTGGTGCTATAGCATTTGTGATATAACTACCAATGTACTAGAGCTTTAAAAAAAGTTTTAGAATTATTTAAGTATAACTTGTAAATCTCTTGGCAAATGGATGGCTAAAATCATAACACAATTTAAAAGCCAAATTACTTCAGATAAAGAGATTGCTAACAGAGTGCCAAGTACATTTAATTAAGTCTGTAATATTATTTGATGAGTTTTCACCATGACCTTAACTTTCTCAGTTATCATTCCCAATATTTCTTGATTTACACTGGCATGTGTGAATGCAAATTCATACCTACCTTCTGAATAATTTGGCAACAGGCCCTTGCTTTCATCCCATTTGAGCTCAAAACTGTAGAAGCAGATCATATATTCCAGGTCCATCAGTATCACTGACAGGCTGTTCAGCTGATCGGCCAGCCAGAAATCGGCAAAGCCTACTTTATGGAAGGGGGCTGTAAATACCCGAAACTAAGAGAAAAAAACCAAGAAAAGTCATATTAATTTCCTCTAATTCATGTCTGATCATCAGTATGATAGCTTTAGCTAGTAAAATGGAAACCAACTGCAAACACAAGGGCCAAGTAACAGAGGTTGGGCTGAGAATTAGTGAAGAAAATGAGTTGAATGGATAACTAAGAAAGGGAATAAAGTAGGGAGGAAAAAAAGCAGGAATAACTACAGTTAAAAAATAGAAAGTCAAGATGCAGGAAGAGTTGAAGTCAAAAGCATAGAGAGTGACAGATGGCAGAAGTACTGGGAGTCTAATGTTAGGTGCTACAGTAAATTTTGCTGGACAGGTGAGTACTCTGATCACTTCTGGGACATTTTCCCATCTTAGTTAACTAAATATTAAGCTCTTCTTTGCCTGCAAAGGGTAGGTAGGGAAGAATGATACACCGTCAGAGGCATACTTCAGTCTCTAACCAAACTGACTTTCATTTCATTAATATCACTGTAAAGATTGTGTTCATTTTGAAATTATACCACTAAAACTAGCCCTCTTCCACTGTTCCTAAAACAATGATAAATGTATTAAAGTGGAACACATTGGACACTATCTCATGCAGTGTGCTTTCCTTAAGGTTTATGCATACTTTGACTCAACTCTCATAACAATTCTGTAAGCTAGGTATTATTTGTATTCTCATTCTACACAGATCTATACAAACTCAACCTGACCTGTTCACCACTGCAAAGGGAAATTATAGCATTGCAGAGAAGGATGAGAAACTAACATAGTCACCAGAAATAGGCTTAACAGTGCAGACTGCCTTGATAAGCCTGTGTGAAACGTCTAAGATGAGCTAAAGGTAGCTTTAAATCCTTATCCTCATACCCCTCCTATCTCATTATACAGGAGAAAATGGACTCCTGAAACAAGGAATTCTGACTAAGCAGTAGTTTTGAGAATGAGTCTAAGTATCTAACTCCCTGGACATCTAGCTATATTCATTTAGTAGACAAATTCAAACTGGGAGTCTACGACAGTTTCCTCTTAGACTTGGCTGGTTCTTCCTGTTCTTTCTCTAAATATTTATCTTTACTATTTTAGGGAGATAAATAACTATATTATGAATCAATCCTGGATGACAATCCTGACAGATACTGTCTTGGAGCTTTGAAAGCTCAAGACACAATGCAGCGTTTGAGATATAGCTTGGTTCCATGATTCAGTCTCTAGATCACTCTTTCGGTGAGGACAATAAGCCAGAGATAGCCCATACCATTTGCAGCCACAAGTTCCACGTTCAGGAAACTCTCTGGAGGGTGGTAGGTGGAGTGGGATGTACATTTATCTGTGCAGGGTGCCAATTCTTGTAATATTTTGAGAAACTTTAATGTACAGAGTAGACTTAAAGAATTCAGAGAGACAAAGGGGAGAGGATAGTTTGGGCCATCACCAAAGGACCGGGGAGTTTACTTAGTCTCTGGCTACGGACTTTTGCCTAGAGCAAATTTCTTTTGACATAAACAGATTTCCATTAATCTCAAAATCTGCCCACCTCATCCTCAACTCCTGGCTAATACACAAAGTCTCCATGAAAGCAGCAGCAGAAGATAATGCATTTTGGCATAAAAATAAAAAGAAACTGTGAGGAAGAGAAATTTTATAGAAGCGAAGATGAAAAGAGGAAGAGAGGAGGAAATAGTAAATGTTGTAATATGACCAGTGAAAAAATGAATATATAGTCATTAATGTATTTAACAAAGTGTGTGTGTGTGTGTGTACTAAAGATTAAACCCAGAGGCATTCTACCTCTGAGCTCCATGCCCGGCCCTTTCCATTTTTATTTTGAAATAAGGTCTTGGCTAGGTTGTTGAGAGTCTTGCTAAGTTGCTGAGGATGGTCTTGAACCTGTGATCTCCTGTGTCAGTCTCCCCAAGTGCTGGGATTATAGGCATGCATCACCACATCCAGCTAAAACAACTTTCACGGGGGTACTGTCACTCACATGCACTCTGCCTCGGAAGCTGGGGCACCACTCACATGCACAAATGTGAATAGCACCTTTGAGAGTTGTAAGACCCAGAAGCTTTGGCTTATCCTAGAGGAAGCCCATGGCTGACAGACTACTTAAAGAACGCTACACAAGTTTTTGGACTTACCAGCAGTTTAAGTAGCCAAAACCGGGATTTATAATAGAAAGTTTTGGTGGGGTTGATAAGAAAGAAAGCCATAAATCCATAAAGGGCAAGTGGATACACATATATGGGGATGACACTAATTGGAGCAAAGAAGCATGCCAGAAGGCTCAGGCACCACAGTATCCCCAGGAATCCAGCAATCTGGTAAAGGGCAGGGAAGACAAAAAAGAGAAAGTTATTCTTATTTTTACTGAAATATCCTTAATAAATAGAGGTAAGAAAAATGATTAGCAATTAAGCCAATAATCATCTTCAAATAGAAGATGGATTTCAGTATCCTCTTAAGCCATTATCTATAACTATATTGCCATTTATCTAAACTATATCTGCGGGACTTTATGTCTTGCTTTGATTACCTCGAAGAGATGTTGATGAGACAAATTGCTTCTTGGGTTAAGTTCAAAGATGAGCACATGATTTACTCCAGCCTGTCTCCAACCATACGTGTTGATGCCCAGTAGAAAAAGGAATTCAATCAGGAGAAAGCCACCCCGATAGATTCTTATCAGGGGCCATATATTTCTCTCTGCTTCAAGTTTAAAAACAGCTGAAAGAATATTAATTTATTAGTTATAAAATCCATAATGCCTCCTTTATTTTTTCTCTTCATTTTAAAATAATTGTCCGGGTATAGGAATATTTCATAAGTAAAATCTATACCTAAGATTATTTCAAGAGCCTCATAAACTTGCCTCCAGGTTCTTTCCCTTCATTTTACTCTGCAGACTGTCATTACAATGATTTTCCTAAAACTTGGCTTTTAGCATGGTATTCCACGGCCCCACTGGTTTCTTAGATTACAGCAAGGCATGGTGAAATGGCTTAGCATTATAACATCAGTCCTGTCAGCTGGGGATGTCTGGCATGCTACAACCTGTTTGGCTTTGTTTTCTTCGCCATTAAACTAGAGTAATACTAACTCACAGAGTTGCTGTGAAAATTAAAAGAAACAACATGTGAGACCATATGAAAATTTAAATGTCAGTATTTAATAGTTATAGCATGCTATGTGCCAAAAGCACTGTTCTCAGCTTTTTATATGTAATAATAATTCATCCAATTATCTACAATTGTTCTGTCAGCTAAAAACTAAGCCAGGATTGGAACCCAGTTTTGCTCCAAAGCTTACACTCTTAAGCACTGTATTGCTCATATGCCTATACTGTCATTATCCTATAACTTCAATAATTATAATGTTCAAACATTTTAGCTTTGCAATCTCAAGTTCTTTACAATCTAATTTATAATTGACTTTTTTGAAACTTACCTCACAATACCCCAAAACATGAATTCTCAGCTCCTGATGAGTTTTATTATCCTTTTAAAAGAACTGCTTTTCATGTTTGCTTATGTTTCCCATTTATAAAAGGGTATGTACTGTCTCACAAACATTTATACATTTACTTAATTAAAATGATGATTTATTGATTATTTTTTGTATTCTCTACAGGACACAGAACAGTTATTAATTTAAACATATCAAGGAAGAGAAAGCCTTTGCTTTGACACCAAGTACCACAGACCAGATATCAAATCCTAGTTGGGCAAATTATTTGATTTTTCTAAGTCTCAATTTCCTTGTTGGTCAATGGGGATAATACCTATTCTCATAAGTTTGTTAAGAGGATTAAATGTAGCCAGAAGTGGTAGTGCATGCCTGTAAACCCAGTATTTGAGAGGCTGAGACAGGAGGATCACAGGTTCAAGGACAGCCTTATCAAGTAGTGAGACTTTCATTAACCTAGCAAGGCCCTGTTTCAAAAAAAAAAAAAAAAAAAAAAAAAAAAAAAAAAAATAGGGCTGTGGGTGTAGCTCAGAGGTAGAATGCTTCTGGGTTCAATCCTCAATGTTACATACAAAAAAGATTAAATGTGAACAAGATATAGCCAATGCCTAAAGTTATGTTTGGGTTATTATTAGTGTTCGGTACAGATTAGCTTATTTTATTTGAAAACACCTCACGTATTCATTTATTCAATAAATATTTATTTGATATCCATTATACCTGATACCTTCCTAGGAGCTGGGGAATCTAGTAATGAATGATAGACAAAAT
This sequence comes from Graphiurus murinus, assembly GCA_004027655.1. NCBI lineage: Eukaryota > Metazoa > Chordata > Mammalia > Rodentia > Gliridae > Graphiurus > Graphiurus murinus. The sequence continues at coordinate 18,356 of PVLC010007403.1, read as the reverse complement.
ACACATCTTCAGTTATGTTCTGTATAATGTCAGATAGTAGTAAAGGGGAAGGAAGAAAAGATAAAGTAGGGTTAGTAGGTACAAGTGATGCTATGTTCTATTTTAGGTAGCATGGTCAGGGAAGACTCTTGGGAGATGAAATTTGCAGAGACCTTAAGAAAATAGAGGACCAACCAGTAGAATACCTAGAGGAATGGGTCTCTAAGTAGAAAGAAAATCCATGCTACAACATGGATGAGCCCTGAAAACATGCAAAGTGAAAGAAGCCATACACAAAATGGCACGTTATGATTCTAGTTATATAAAATATTCAGAATAAGTAAATATATATAGACAGAAAACAGATTATTAGTTGTCAGCAGCTGGGGGGGAGAGAGATTTAGCAATGAGGTTTCCTTTTGGGGTGATGAAAATGTTTAGGTATAGATTATACAACAATGTGTATGTATTTTAAATGTCATTGAACTAATTTAAAATAATTATTTTTACATGAATTTTGTCTTAATAGAAAATAATTCAAGGAAAAAATAAATATATCTGAAGATGACATTACTGACTCCTTTGTTAGGCATTGAACATGTTTTACTAATGTTAATGATAGATTACAATTCACAATTTTCTAATTCTGTCTAGTTAACATTTGTGGTCATGGATAAAAGAAAGCTAAATATGCTGGGTGTGATGGTTGCCTGTAATCTCAGTATTTGGGAGGCTGGGAGGCTGGAACAGGAAGTTTGCAGGTTCAAGGACAGCCTCAGCAAATAATGAGACTCATTAACCCAGGAAGACCCTGTTTAAAAAAAAAAAAAAAGAACGGACTAGGGGTGTAGCTTGGAGGTAGAATACCTCTGGGTTCAACCCCCAGTACCTCCCCACCCTGCCCCAAACACACAGAGCTAAATATTAGCCTCGTTAGGGTTCAGATATTTACAACCCTAGTAGCAGTGGTGTTCTGCTTTGCATAGAAAGAAGACTGCCATGAACAGAAAGATTTAATATAAATTAATAAAACCTGAATACATAATTACAGAACCTAAGTTCTACTTGATACCATAACTGTCTCTATTTTAATAAGAATGATCTTGAATAAAATATCATTGAACTCCACGATTAGTAAGAAAAATTAGTAAAACAAAACGCAACAGAAAATCCCAATGCTCTCTGTAAAATAATAAATGCTAAAGGTGTATTGTGAATGAATATAAAAGAAGACATTTGTTAAAGAGCTGACTTCAAAATGTTTTTAAAAACATACGTCAATCTTTTCTTTTCTTTCTTTCTTTTTTTTTTGTGGTAGTAGGGATTGAACCCAGGGGCACTCTACCTCTGGGCTATGCCCCCAGTCCTATTTTTTATTCTTTATTTTGAAACAGGGTCTCACTAAGTTGCAGAGTGCCTCACTAAGTAGTTGAGGCTGGCCGCGAACCCAGATCCTCCTGTCTCAGCTTCCCAAATACTGGGATTACAAGCATGTGCCACCACACACGGCTACATATGGCAATCTTAACTGTTCACAGCCAAACTATTCATTAAAAGGCCAGAAATTTCAAATTGCACATAAATCTGAAACCTAAGGGGACAAGTTAGCAAAACAATGAAACTTCTTTCTGGCATGATCTTTCTGAGGCAATCTTTTGTAGATATACTGGAGATTAAACCAAAACAATTCTTGCTAGACATGGTCATCATACAAAATTCCAAGGAATAAAGAAACAAGATGAAGTAGAATCATTTCTTTTTAAGACTAAAGATATCTCTGTGATCCACGGGTCCAGAAAATAAAAGATACATACTGTTTGATTCAAAACTCCCCATGGCCTTATGAATTTTTAATAAAAAAAGCTAACAATCATCACGCATTTATCCTGGGGTAAGCAGCGTGCTCAGTGCTTTACACACATCATTTCACTAATACTCACACAAACAGTATAAATTGGTTTTCCTCAGCAAATACATGAAGAAACTGAGGCTCAGTTAAATTAGGTCCCTTGCCTAGGGTTTCAAGGACTTAACCTTGGCAATCTAGCTCCAGAACCTGCCACACTTAACAATGCAGCTATGGCTATATATAAACCCATCTATAGATGGGCATGGTGGCACACGACTGTAATCCCAGTTTCAGGGAGGTTGAGGCAGGAAGATCCTAGGTTCGATGACAACATGCAGTAGCTTAATGATACCCTGTTGCAAAATTAAAAATAACAAAATAGGGCTGGGGGTCTGGCTCAGAGATAAAATGCCCCTGGGTTCAATCCCCAGCATCACACAAAACCAACCAACCCCAAATCAAACAAACAATTAAACTAACAAATAAACCCAAACAGAAGCTTGTCCTCTCTGTACTATTCCAAGTTGCCAAATCAGTTTTCTTTAATAGAACATTAAAAGAACAAGGATTGAATGTAGTTGAGAATATGCTCCACAAATAAATAAAGCATATAAGAAATAACTTCTCACTTCAAGTCCCTAGCACCCTTCCCTGGAGGATACCAGGTTAACAACTTTGTCCATTATCTTTTTTTTTTTTTTTTCTTTTTGTGGTACTGGGAATGGAACTCAGGGGTGTTCTACCTGGGAGCTAACCCCCAAACCCTTTATACTTTTTGCTTTGAAACAGGGACTTGCTAGGTTGCTGAGAGTCTCTCCACATTGCTAAGACTGTCTTTGAACCTGTAATCCTCCTGTCTCAGTCTCCCAAATACTGGGATTACAGGCATGTGCCACCATTCCCGACTCTTGTTTTTTGCAGTACTGGGGATTGAACCTAGGTCCTCACACATGCTAGGCAAACACTCTACCACTGAATTACCTCCTTAGCCTTTTTATTTTGAGACAGGGTCTTGTGCTAAGTTGCCAAGATTGGCCTTGAACTTGTGATCCTCCTGCCTCAGCCTCCCAAGTAGAGCTGGGATTACAGGAGTATGCCACCACGTCTGGCTTCTTTTAGTTGTATTTCATTATTCTACTGGGTACAAATGTACTATAATTTATTGGTCTATTCTATTGTTGTGAACATTTGAGTTGTTTCCAGTTTGAGGACAATTACAAACAGTACTGCTCTGAACGTTCTCACATGTGTCTTTTGGTGGATAATGTAGGCATTTCTACTATCAGAGCTGGATCCTAGGTTAGTATGTGTTCTGTTTTGTAATAGTGTCAAATAATTCTCCAAAGTGCTGTGCCCATTTCATTCCCACTACTACCTACCTCATTGATCTTTTCGTTTTATTTTATTTTGGTGCTGGGGATTGAAGCCGGGGTGGGGTGGGATGTGGGTGGAGTTCATCTCCAAGCTACATCCCTTTTACTTTTTATTTTCAAACAGGTTCTTGCTATGTTGCTAAGGCTGGCCTTGAACCTATGATGCTCCCATCTCAGCCTCCCAAGTACTGGGATTATAGGTATGTAGCCCCACGCCTGGCTTCTCATTCTTTTTAATATTTCCATGGTATTCCATTGTATAGGGAGCAATATAACAAATTTAAACAGTTCACAACTGATGACTTTATGAGTATTTTGTTTTTATAAGCAAAATGGCAATAACTATTTTTTTGCATTCCTTTCTTTGCAACCATGTACAAGTATATCTGTAGGTCAAATTTCTAGAAAGAAAATTGCTTAATCAAAGTGACTGTATTTGAATTTTTTACATATATACCAAATATCCTCTAAAGAGAATGCAACAATTAATATTCTTATCTAGCTTACAAGTATCTACTTCATACTCTTTATATCTCCTATAAATGATTAAACTAAGTAAAATATGGCATACTGTTATTATATAAAGTTAATTAAAGGTTACCAGGAATCTGTAAGAGAGACAAGTTAAAAAAAATCTATACAGGAAAGTTTACATCTTCATGTAAATAAAATTCTGGAATATGTGAGTTTCAAATTATTAAACACCAGACTATGTTCTCTTGAGAAACCACGGTAATTATGCACATATTTTTTTATGTGAATCGTGCTTGTACATGCATTACTACTGCTATGTTTCTCTCTGACTGTCAACACTGTTATCTTCTGAGCACCCGTAGGGAGATAAATAAGAACTGACGGCTAGCTTTAATGATATTTACCCTCCCCCTCAACAACACACGCAAAGATCAAACAAAGAGAGGTTCTGAACGGAAAGAACATAATGTACAGAATTAATGCACAAATTACACACACTAAGAAAACAGAGAAAATATATTCTACATTTAATAAACAAAACCAAACCTCAGATTGTCCTGAATTTTAAAAACCCTTCTTTTCAATTAATTTGCATGAAAAGAAAGAAGTTTATTTTTCTTATGTTTTATTTAATGATGATACCACCACATGCTCACCTTGGAAATAAAAAAATAATAAATTCCATCCATAACTAATAATGTCTTTCCTACAAAAGAACAACCTTTACTACATATACTATACGTACCTTTATACTATACCTATACTATACTTCACAACCATAAACCGATTTTATTAACACTTCTCATATGACCTCAAAGCTAGCTTTCCCTTTCTCAGCTAATACTCTCTCCACCCCCACCCCATCCTTGGGTGAATTTTTTTTTTTTTTTTTTTTGCGGTACTGGGGATTGAACTCAGGGGCATTCTACCTCCGAGCTATACCCCCAGTCCTATTTTTTATTCTTTATTTTGAAACAGGGTCTCACTAAGTTGCAGAGTGCCTCACTAGGTAGCTGAGGCTGGCCTCAAACCCAGATCCTCCGGTCTCAGCCTCCCAAAAGCTGGGATTACAAGCGTGCGCCACCACGCCCGGCTATCCTCGGGTGAATTGATCACCTTTCTCTTTCATAACTTGCCCCTAACCTCTTTGATCATTTGTTTCTTCTCCTCAAATGCCTTTTGTTCCATTAATGTCTAGCATAAATGCCATTTCTTCTATAAAGTCTTCTCTGATGTTTTCATTTAAAAGTAATCAGTTGTTCCTTTAACTGCTTAGAACATTTAACATCTTCTATTTCAGAATGTATTATTATTTTTTTTTTTTTTAATTTTTTTGTGGTACTGGGGATTGAACCCAGGGGCATTCTACCTCTGAGCTACACCACCAGACTTATTTTTTTATTCTTTATTTTGAAACAGGGTCTCACTAAGTTGTGGAGGCCCTAAGTAGCTGAGGCTGGCTGTGAACCTTCGATCCTCCTGTCTCAGCCTCCCAAGTACCCGGATTACAAGCATGCGCCACCACACCTGGCCTTATTATTTTAATATAAACCTTAATCTCTCTGGCATAATAAACTTCATAAGGAAAGGAATTTTTCTTTTCTATCTTAAGATTCATGGGTATCAAACATAATCATGAAACATAAAATTTATTTACGGAATAAATAACTCTTAAAACAACACTGTAAGAACTTCTGTGTTGGTGTGTGTGTGTGTATGTGTGTGTGTTACTAGGGATTGAACCAGGGACATACTACCTCTGAGCAACACCCCCAGCCCTATTTTATTTATTTTGAAACAGGGTCTCACTAAGTTGCAGAGGGCCTCACTAAGTTGCTGAGGCTGGCCTTGAACCTGCTATCCTCCTGTCAGCCTCCCAAACATGTGCCATCAGGCGTGGCTACAATCCGTGTATTAAGTTCATTTAATGGATGACGAAACTGTTTTCTAAAAGTTAAGGAATGTCCTTGAAGCCAAAATCACTAACAACAAAGAACAGTGGAACAGGGACTGAGACTCAGGTAGGCCTTTGTTCTTTCTACAACAGCTGACTTGATAATATAGATCAAGGTTTTCATTGTAATATTTCCATGTATTCTATATATGTAGATTGCATTCACCCTAAAGAAATGGTTAAAATATGATCATAAATTATATCAATATTAAATCAAAAGCTTAAGATAGACAATACTTATTAGAGTTATTTTTAGTAATTGATCAGAAGAACTCTGATAATAAAAATGAAAGCATACTGATAATAGGTAAAGTTCTTATGTTCTCTAAAAGCCATTACAACTTGGGTTATAATTTTACAATGTACAACTGACAGTCTATTGAACCCAAGGGCATTTTACCTCTGAGCTACATCCCCAGATCTTTTTATTTCGAAACAGGGTCTCGTAAATAAGTTGCTGATTCTTGCCTCAAATATGCAATTCTCTTGTCTCATCCTCATGTGCGACTCCACTCAACTGACAGTCTTACGATGAATATCTGAGCAGGCATGGTGGTAATCTCAGTACTTGGGAGGCAGAGACAGGAGGACTACAGGTTTGTGCCCTGCCCCAGCAACTTAGTGAGACCGTTTCAAGATTAAAAAATAAAAATGGCTGGTAACTCGGAGAAAGACCTCCCCTGGGTTCAATCCCTAGTATCCGCCCCCCCCCCCAGAAAAACAAGAATGTTTATGAGGATTAGTGAGCTCCACAAATTATTTCCCAAACATCTGCTATATGTTTGACACTGTTAGGAAATAAAAAAATGTAAAACACACAGTCCCTGCAATCAAGAATGGTAAGTGATATAAACCTTCCTTTATCAGGCATTTTTATGATTACTAAAAGTCCAAAATAGAATTAATGGATATTTATATAATAACATCTCTTTTTAAATTATATTTCTTTGCAGACTTCATTGAGCAGAATTTAATCTTTTTACATATAATATATGAGTATATATTATGAATATAAATAAATATATAAAATTATAATATATTATATATATTATTTTGTAGTACTGGAGATCGAACCCAGAGGCATTCTACCTCCAAGCTACACCCCCAGCCCGATTTTATTTTTTATTTGTAAACAGGGTCTCACTAGGTTGCTGAGGCTGGCTTTGAACCTGCAATCCTCCTGTCTCAGCCTCCCAAGTACTAGGATGACAAGAGTGGGCTACCATGCCCGGCAGAATTTAATCTTTAATTAACAAGTCATAGATATGATTCTTGAGATATACCATGATTACCTGCCCTTAAATTCAGCACAACAAAAACTTATTCCTGACAAGTTTTTATTAGTAGTTTTGGTAGATACATGCTTCATTCTTTATAGATGGGCAAAATATGACACAAGTATACTAATAAGAATGAATCAATTCAAAATTTAAACTACTTACCTGCAAGCACAAGAGTAATATTCAGTACAATGAATATTCCACAAAACAGGCCAACTCTAAAAGTAGTCCATGCTGGTGCAGGCTATCAACAGAAAAACAGGATTGTGAAAATAAGATGAAATATCAAATGCATTTAGTATATGCTGCAAAATTATATAAACTGAGTTTTTTAAGGAGAGATTTAAAATGCAATTTCATTTTTATAATATATACATCTCTAAAAATTTTTAAGTCAGTATTACTCAATTATAGATTCATATGTGGTACTATGAATAATCAAAGACTATATTAAAATAAGAACACTTATTTTCTGATAATAATTATGTTCTTATACTGTATAATTTAAAGCAAATATTGAAGGCATACTAGATATTCTCCATAGACTTATATCAGAATCTCTAGATTGTGTACATTCAAATAACATTTTTATTATAATTTATATTTATAGAGTGACTTTAAAAACTAGTATTTTAAAAAATAACAGAAAGTGACTGATATTTTATTTGCGGTATTAGGTGTTGAACTCAGGGGCATTCATACCCCCAGTCCTGTTTTTTTTTTTTTATTCTTTATTTTGAAACAGGGACTGACTAAGTTGTGGAGGGCCTCACTAGGTAGCTGAGGCTGGCCTCGAACCCGGATCCTCCAGTCTCAGCCTCCCAAGTGCTGAGATTACAAGCATGCGCCACCACGCCCCACTGTGATTGATATTTTAAATGCAATAGGATGGGAAACACAGAGAGTGAGAGTGAAAGAGACAGAGAGAGACAGACAGACAGACAGAATGGGAATCCTATGGGACTAGATATTTTAAATGTTTCCTAAAATCAGTCAAACCCAATTAAAAAAGCATTGAAACTCTGACTTTTTAATCAGTAACTGATATCTATATTATGAATTTCAGAATGAAAGCAATCAGAAGGAAAAACAGTCATCTGTCTTTTCTTAAAAAAGTTATCTTTAGTTTAAAAAATTGTGCAACTTATCATATATGAAAAGAATGCAAATAATGTATTTAGATTTTTAGAAATGACTAATTAAGCAAGGCATGGTTGGTGCATGCCTATAATCTTGTACTTGGGAGGCTGAGACAGGAGGGTTGCAGGTTGGAAGCCAGCCTCAGCAACTTAGTGAGATGCTGTTTCAAAATAAAAAGGGCTGAGGTGTAGCTTGGAGGCAGAATATCCCTGGAGGAGCTGGGCGTGGTGGCACAAGATTGTAATCCCAGTATTTGGGAGGCTGAGACAGGAGGACCACAGGTTCACCGCCAGCCTCAGCTACTTAGTGAGGCTCCTGCAACTTAGTGAGACCATTTAAAAAAAAAAATAGGGCTGGGTATGTAGCTCAGAGGTAGAATATTCCTGTGTTCAATCCCCAGTACCACAAAAAAAGAAAAAAAGAAAAAAAAAAAAAGAATGCCTCCCAGGAGGGTTCAATCCTCCGTATCTAAATAATAAAATAAATACTAAATAAGTGAATTTATATATTCATCTATAGAAGGACATTCATCTATAATCTATAGAAGCAGAACATTTCCACTAACTTTTTTGTGTATGTGTGGTACTAGGGATGGAACCCAAAGGCCTTCTACTTCCAAGATATACTCCCAGTCCTATTTTATTTTTTATTTGGAAAGGGTCTCACTGAGTTGCTGAAGCTGGCTTTGAACCTGCAATCTTCCTGTCTCAGTCTTCCAAGTACTGGGATTACAGGCATGAACCACCACTCCTGGCTCATTTCCATTAACTTTGAAGTCCCTAAACACTCTACACCAAAAATCTTTCTTTCCTCACAGGAATAACCATGCCTATGTTTGCTTTAGCTTTACCTATTCTATATGCATTCCTAAACATTTTAATTAAAAAAATTATTTTATTTTTAATAGCTTTATTCAAACATAAGTGAAACACAATAAACCACATACATTTCAAATATATAATTTTTGTTTTTGCTCTCTGCTTTTCAGTTTTTTCTCTATACTTTTTTATTTTCAAGCCATTTGACTATGATATGCCTATTTGTGTGTGTGTGTGTGTGTGTGTGTACTGGGGATTGAGCTCAGAGGCATTCTATCTCTGAGTTATATCCTCAGCCCTTTTTATTTTTTGTTTTTAAAACAAGGTCTCACTAGATTGCTGCAAATCTCACTAAATTACTGAGGCTGGTTTTGAACCTGAGATCCTCAGCCTCCCAGGTACTGGGATTATAGGTGTGTGCCACCAGCTTTTTTTTTTTTCAATTTGGGATTTTAAACCATGGGCATTCTTCCTCTGAGCTACACTCTCAGCTCTTTTTATTTTGAAACAGGGTCTTGCTAAACTACTGAGGCTTGCAATTCCCCTGTCTCAGCCTCCCAAGTCCTTGGATTACAGGCATTCACCACCACATCTGGCTACATTGTCTTGATTACTGCAGCTTTAATATTTAGTTTTGATACAAAGTAATGTTAACCTTTAGCTTAGTTGTTTCAAAGTTGTTTTGGCTGTTGTCTTTTATATTTCCCTATACATTTTAAAATTAGCTTACCAATTTTTACAAAAACACACATACGAACATACACATACACAAAATACCCACTGAGATTTTTGTTGGATTATGTTGTCCCTATAAATCAATTTAAGAAGAATAAAATCTTAAAAATACTGAGGTTAGCCGGGCATGGTGGTGCACGCTTGTAATCCCAGCATTTGGGAGGCTGAGACCGGAGGATCCAGGTTCGCGGCCAGCCTCAGCTACCTAGTGAGGCACTCCACAACTTAGTGCGACCTTGTTTCAAAATAAAGAATTAAAAAATAGGGCTGGGGGTATAGCTTGGAGGTAGAATGCTCCTGAGTTCAATCCCCAGTACCAAAAAAAAAAAAAAAAAAAAAAAAAAAAAAAAAAACTGAGGTTATTACTGTATTTCTCTGATTTCTGCCCCTTTGGAAAGATACCCAGGAGTGGCATAGCCAGATTATATGGTGGATCCATTTCCAGTTTTCTGAGGAATCTCCAAAATGATCTCCAGAGCAGCTGAACTCGTTTGCAATCCCAGCAACAGGGTAGAAGAGTTCCTATTTCCCCATATCTTTGCCAACATTTATTGTTATTTGACTTCTTGATGATTGCCATTTTGATTGGGGTTAGAGGAATCTCAGGGTAGTTTTGACTTGCATCTCCCTGATTGCTAATGATGCTGAACATTTTTCATGTATCTATTGGCCATTTGTGTCTCTTCTTTTGTGAAGTGTCTATTCAGTTCAGTTGCTCATTTCTTGATTAGGTTATTTGTAATATATGCATACCCATGTTCATAGCAGCACAATTCACAATGGTCAAATTATGGAACCAACCTAGGTGTCCATCAACAGACGAATGGATTACAAAACTATGGGAAATACACACAATGGAATTCTACTCAGCAATAAAGGAAAACAAAATTATGTCACTTGCAAGAAAATGGAAGGACCTGGAGAACATTATGTTAAATGAGATGAGTCAGTCACAGAAAGAAGGGTCATATGTTTTTTCTAATATGCACAATCTAGGGAGTAACTGGTATACCAGAGAGACTCCAGGTAATGGAGGAAAAACCTCACTGGAGCCAGGGAGGTAGTCTAAGGGAAGGGGAGAGGGAAGACTGAAATTCGTTAATGGAAATACCACCATCAACTGTGTGTACTTATGTGAATATACCAACATCAATCGCAGTACTTTGTACTGAGAAGAGGGAAACGGGGAGGTGGCGGGGCACCAAGTGTTGTGTGTATGTCACTGTCAACATGATTTATATTATGATATGAGACTATAATGTACCAATAAAAGCACATCATAAGAGAAAATACTGAATTTATACAGTATACCTAAGAACATAAGATGTCTCTCATTTAAACCTTCTCTAATTTATCTCAGCAGTTTTCAATGTAAAGATCTTTCATGTCTTTTGTCAGAATTATTCCTAAACATTTCATATTTTGATAGTACTATAAATAGCCCTATTTGAAATGTTTTTGATTTCTACTGTTTTTCCTAATATACAGATATACAATTGATATTTTACAAATTAATATTGTACTCTGCAACCCTCCCTTATTGGGTTTTTTGCAAAGATTCTTAATGGAATTTTTTAAATGGATCATCAAGTTATTAGCAAAAAACTTCACCCATTTTACGTCTTCTTTTCTAATCTGCATGCTTTTTATTAGCATACCACACTGGCTATATAATCTCCAATACAATACAATGTTGAATAAAAGTAGTAAGAGTGAATATTATCTTTGTTCCCAGTCTTGGGGAGAAAGTTCTCAGTGTACCAGTTAGTGTGATATTAATTGTAGATTTACCATAGTTGACTTTTATTAGTTTGTGGAAGTTCTCTCTGTATTAGTTGCAACTCTACTGAGGTCAAAGAAAGTACTTTGATTTAAATCCTTTAAATTTATTAAGACTTGTTTTATGATCCAGAAGGTATCACTTATTTTTTTTATATAACTTCTATGTGGATACAATTTAATAAATCTTCTCATTTGGTCTAACTACTGCATTTTGGATGAAACGATGTAGTAGCCCAGAACATCCAAATCTTTCATATCATTAAAAAAACCTCATCTTAATCATTTAGGAAGACCAAGAGGTTATAGTGTCAATAAGAATAAACAAGAGAGGGAATATGGGATAAAAGAAAGGTGAGAAGAAATTGCAATTCATTATGAAGCAAAAACTGTAATCTTAATTAATTTATTTTAAAAACTAAAATAGACAGGCATGGTGGCACATCCTTATAATCCCAGTACTTGGGAGGCTGAGACAGGAGGATTGCAGGTTCCAGATCAGGCTTACTCAGCACCTTAGTAAGACTGTCAACAACCTAGTGAGACCCTACTTCAAAATGAAAAATAAAAAGGCTGGCAGTGTAGCTTGTAGGTAGAATGCCTATGGGGTTCAATTCTCAGGACCATAAAAACAAACAAAACCCTAAAATAATAATAGTAACAACTATTTATATAAACTTTGGCTGAAAAAAATTAAGGTAACGAAGTCAGCCAAAAACCAGATCATGTTATTATTAAATAGAGAAAAGCAAATAAACCTCTGGAAGCAAATACTAACCTGAGCAGCTCCCAAAGGGGGGACACGTAAACGCTTCATAGCCTTTTGTCTGTCACCATCTTCAAGTTCATTGGTCACTACAGCCTAGAAAGACAAGTTATGAAATTCTGAAATGTGAGCCAGGCGTGGTGGTGCATGCTTGTAATCCCAGCATTCGGGAGGCTGAGACCAGAGGATCCGAGTTCGAGGCCAGCCTCAGCTACCAAGTGAGGCACTTCCCAACTTAGTGAGACTCGGTTTCAAAATAAAGAATAAAAAATAGGGCTGGGGGTGTAGCTTGGAGGTAGAATGCCCCTGAGTTCAATCCCCAGTACCGAAAAAAAAAAAAAAAAAAAAAGAAATTCTGAAATGTTATTGTAAACTTAAGTGATGCATAAATAATTCTGTACCATTTTCATATATTTTAATCTGATAATCTCTTGATGGATGTACACAGAGATAAAACAAAAAAATATTCAATGAGTAAGACTATATGTATTCAAAGTTAGCAACTATTTACAAAAGGAGAATGGAACTGCAGAATGATATATATGTATATATATTTTTTTGCGGTACTGGGGGTTTAACTCAGGGGCATTCTACCTCCGAGCTACACCCCCAGCCCTATTTTTTATTCTTTATTTTGAAACCGAGTCTCACTAAGTTGCGGAGTGCCTCACTAGGTAGCTGAGGCTGGCCGTGAACCCGGAACCTGGATCCTTCGGTCTCAGCCTCCGGAATGCTGGGATTACAAGCGTGCGCCACCACGCCCGACTGAGAATGATATATTTTTAAAAATAAAATGTGAATATTATTAAAAAGGGGTGACAAAAGAGTCGAACTGCTGTACCTCAGTTTCAGAGATGAGCTGGTTGATTTTTTTGCACGTATAAAATGGGGCCACTTCTACGTGAGCCACTCGCCAATCTGCTCCACGGGATGTTTCCAGGATCTTGTCATGCTTTTTAAGGATTTTCCGAAACCCTGTAAAATTCAGATTCTACAGAAAGAAATGAGAAATACAACTGTAATTTCTACTACCATCTACAACGATGAACAACAATAAGCACTAAGCACTGACAGAGCTGACAGGACGAAGATAAAGCACCCAGGGAAATGGCACTGCTTTCATAAAACCACTACTATTAAAAGGATAAGACTCTTGTCTTACTTTATTTATTCATTTCAAGGCAGTATGCTATTAGTAACACAAAGAAATCCTGAACTAAGAGCCCTATTGTTTCTCTTCCAAGTAGATTAATAAAAGTTCTAAACCCCAAACATTTTCATTTTGCCTCTTCTATATAACGGTCCTCAAAACTGTTTATATACTATTTTGTTGCTTTGATCACAAGAATATTTTCAGAAAATGTTTTGCATTGATCATGGCCTGAACACATCCATTTAGTTCTGTGTTTCTGGAAGGGCTGGTACAGAAATGCAGTATACCTCCTAGCAGGCAAGCATGTTTGTGCCTGCAAAGAAAATGGAAGCTCAAGCTGGGCATGGTGGCGCATGCTTGTAATCCCAGTACTTGGGAGGCTGAGATAGGAGGATCGCAAATTCACAGCCAGCCTCGGCTACATAGTGAGGCCTGCTGCAACTTAGTGAAACCCTGTTTCAAAATAAAGAACAAAAAATAGGGCTGGCAGTGTAGTTCAGAGGTAGAATGCCCCTGGGTTCAATCCCCAGTACCACAAAAAAAAAAAAAAAAAGAAAATGGAAGCTCTCTAGTTCTCTTAACTTTCATCTTCCTTCCATTCACCTCAGCTTGGGGATAGGAGTGTGAAAGAGTCAACAGAAAGAAGAAATGACCATGCATATAAGGTTCCGCTAATGAGTAGGAACCCCCTCTTTTCCTCGATTTCTATGATAACAAAATAAATACAGTATTTTTCAGCCTCTTCCAATTCTGCTGTTTGCCCATTATTTGTAAAAGCAGGAAATCATGGATTCCTAAGTTTATCTATAAACTGGATGTCTCCCAAATTTGTTGATTACATGCACTATTAATAAAAAATTGAGCACACTCTCCAAAATAAGCTTTGCTTGCTTGTTTAGTTGTTTTTTTTTTTTTTTATCTCATACTTTAATGTATCATCATAAACTCTCCTTGGTGTGTACACATCATGGCTTGGACACAGCTCTTATTTTCTCTTTCCCTCTTCATTCTCAAAACGAGTGTTTTTTTTTTTTTGTTTTGTTTTTGTGGTATTGGGAATTGAACCCAGAGGCATTCTACCTCCAAGTTATACCTGCAGACCAATTTTTTTTTTATTTCTTATTTGGAAACAGGGTTCCACTACTTGCTCAGGCTGTCCTCAAACCTGCAATCCTCCTCTCTAAGCCTCCCCAGTACTGAGATTACAAGCATGCGCCACCATGTCCGGCTATAAATCTTTTTTTTATTTTTTGGTACTGGGGATTGAACCCAGAGGGATTCTACCTTTGAGCTACATCCCCAGCCCGATTTTATTTAATATTTGGAAACAGGGTCTCACTAGGTTGATGAGAGTCTCACTACTTGCTGAGGCTATCCTTGAACCTGCGATCCTCCTATCTTAGCCTCCTAAGTACTGGGATTACAAGCATGCGCCACCACGCCTGGCTATAAATCTATTTTTATAGAATATAATGCCTCCCAAAATAGAGAAGAGAGAACAACATTTATAACTTAACAATTATTTTTGTTTTTCTAAGGAGTTTTTAATAATGACTCAAAGTAAAATTTGCTGGGAAAATTAACAAAATTTAGCAAAGAGTATTTCCCAATAACATACAACTATAATTAATGAACTATGAAATATTAACATTCTTATAGAATTATAGGAAAGCATTTTGCTTCTTTTAAAAAAATCAAGTTATAAAGTACAAATTTAAAAACTAAAAATTGAATTATAAGGCTATGTGTAAATATCAAAACAAAGAAATTTGTTATCTACATCTCTCTCTATATACATGTATATGTATGTGTGTGTGTATGTGTTAAATTGTTTTTCAACTGACCTCTTTTTTTTTTTTTTTGGTACTATGGATTGAACCCAGGGACATTGTTCCTCTTAGCTCTTTATTTTTGAAACAGGTTCCTAAGTTGCTGAGAATGACCTTCAACCTGTGATCTTCCTGTCTCACTTCCCCAAGTACTGGGATTATAGGAATGCACCACCATGCCCTACTGGGCTCTTTAAATGACAAAATATTAAATCATCAAAGAAAACAGAATTATGAAGGGGAAAGGAAGAAATAAGCACATGCATTAACAACTTAGATTACTACAGGTGTGAGACTTCAATTACTTTTTATTTTGAAATTCTTTTTTTGTTGTTTTGTTTTTTATTATTTGTGCATTGTAAGCAAACATCTTTGTTAGGTACAAATTGATAACAACATATGTGCCCACATTTCTCATTTGACCCCTTCCCCCAATTCCCACCCCGCTCCCTCGCCCTCCCTCCCTCTCAAGTTCAATTTAGTGAGTAACCTTGATGTACATTAGGGTGTCCCCGCCCCCCGTCCATCCCTTTCGATTAAATCAACTTCTTTGTTTATCGAGGGTCTCTCCTTTTCCATCTGAAGACCCTCTTATGCCCCATCTTCTCCCTAGCATCCGCATATTAGGGAGAACATTTACTTCCTTACTCTTTGTGACTGGCTAATCTCACTTAACATAATGTTTTCCAGTTGCATCCATTTCCCTGCAAATAACATGATTTTGCTCTTCTTTATAGCTGAGTTTTGTTGTATAATCTTTCCTTTTATATGGTATATCATTCTATGATGGTCCTAACCATAAGAATAAAATGGAAAACAAACAGTACATCAGGTCTCACTGAAGAGTAGAGAGATATATTTGCTTATTTAAATGTTTATTATTGAACAAAAAAATCTGGCTTTCAATTAAGTCCTTTATGGAATTTAAATACACAAACTTATAAAGAATGACAAATGAATAAGTATCCTGTGTTTTCCTAATTTATTATACCCAGAAGTTCAATTTTTTTCATCTCAGGTTTTAAAATATTTAGTCACATATCATAATGGCCTAGATTTTCAGTCTCAACACATACCTAATTTCTCTCTCAATATATTTTTTTAAATTTTGTAATACTATAGCCTCTGGACAATAAAATTGAAAGGATTCTTTTAGTGGCCAGCTGAAAAGTCAAGATCTTTTGTTTTATTAAAGTGTTTGTTGCAGGAGTGTTAACTGTCCAATTGCTTTTGTGGAAATTTTGCTATTGGTTAGCAGGAATATAAAAGCTCTTACATAACCAACAATGATTGGGTAGACACCTGATACTTATTTTTACTTGATACTACCAGAGCAGTCTTTTTAAAAGTAGAAAGCAAATTGTTAGTCCTTGAGTCAAGAGATAATCTTGTATATTGTATTAAAAACTAACTTTTAAAAATAAAAGTCTTCTTTTGTAAAGTGAAATACAAATGGCCAATAAATGTATGAGGAGATGTTCAACATCATTAGCAATCAGAGAGATGCAAATCAAAACTACCTTGAGATTTCGCCTAACCCCAATTAGAACGGCAAGGGTGTGGAGAAGTGGGAACCCTAATACATTGTTGGTGGGATTACACATTAGTGCAACCACTTTGGAAAATAGTATGGAGGATCCTCAGATGAATGGGAATGAACCTACCATATGATCCAGCAATACCACTTCTGGGTATCTATCCAAAAGAATGGAAACCAAACTATCAGACTGATACATGTGTATCTATGTTTATAACTGCACAATTCACAATTGCCAAACTGTGGAACCAGCCAAAGTGTTCATCAACAGATGAATGGATTACAAAACTATGGGATATGTATACAATGGAATTTTACTCAGCCATAAAGAAGTACAAAATTATGTCATTTGCAAGGAAATGGATGGAACTGGGAAACATAATGCTAAGTGAGATTAGTCAGTCACAAAAAGTAAAAAATCGAATGCTCTCTCTAATATGTGGAAGCTAGGGAGAAAGTGGGACATAAGGGACTCTAGAGGAAGAAGGAGAAACCTTAGATAAGCAAAGAGGGTCATTTAACTAAAGGTGATTGGGGGGGGGGGAACACCCTAATGCAGATGAGGTACTTTCACAAACATATCAAAGTCAATCATTAAACTGAACTTGAACAGGGAGGGGGAGGAGGAGGGAGTGGGGTGGGAATTGGGGAAGAATTAAATGAGAAATGTGTGCATGTATGCCTTTACCAGCTTGTACCTAACAAAGATGCATGATTACAATACACCAATAAAAAAGATAAAAATAAAAAAATAAAAGTCTTGTTTATATTGTTCTACTACCTCTTATATATGGTTTTAAGCCAATGAGGACATCTCAAGTTCCAGTAAGAAATCCAAGAATAAAGATATACCAATGCCTTCCCCTTCTGGATTGACTCATTAGTATAGTTCAAAGTAATTCTATGTGTTAAAATTGCTCATTTACTTAAAAATGACATTTTCTAGGTTAAGAATCCAAGTACCTGATAGTTCTGCAGCAGGATAAGACTGAGGTAGAACTCGCTGAAGGCCAGTTTAAGGTCTTTAATATTCCTATGTTGGACACGTTCTTCGTGGGACAGGTGGAAGACTGGCTTTCTGCGTTGTCGCAGTGTAGTGACACCAGTGGTTTCTTTCTGCGCATCCAGTGATGACTGAAGCTCATTCTGAAGTGTAGCAAACCTGCGCTGAGCCTCTGCGAGTTTTTCTACAAGAAATAAAACAGAATTGCCAAATTGGTAAGGTGAAAAGAAGGCTAAGAAAGAGTTCTCACTGATTTCTGAAAAAAAAAAAAAAAATTTTTTTTTAAACCAATTATTGTCCTAAATTTGCTTTCCTAGAATTCTAGGGGGGAAAGTTAAATGTAATACTTAGAACTGTAGAGGGAAAATTTTTTTTGTGTGTAATAGCCTGCTCTCATTTTACCCCATAATTCCCTTCCAACAAAAATGCCATCTACTCTTTCTTTTTACTGATGAGGAAATAAAATGTAAAGAAATACTAAGAGTAAGTATGTAAAATGGTACAACCACTCTGAGATTTAGAAAACAACTTAGAAGGCTAAGATAGGAGGATCCAGGTTTGAGGCCAGCCTCAGCAACTTAGCAAGACTCTTGGCAATTTAGGGAGACCCTGTTCAGAATAAAAATAAAAAGGGCTGAGGATGTAGCTCAGAAGTGGAATGTCCCTCGGTTCAATCCGTAGTACAAA